>SCDY01000248.1:53414-218812 GCA_004143825.1 Drosophila micromelanica
GCGATTTGCATGTTTTATGCAATTTTGGTCATGTTTTAGCCTCTAGTTTAAATTTACATTCAAAATATATGCGTTTGGAAAAATAATTTTTTTTTTTTTGAATTTTTGGTAAAAAAAATTAATGTCGTTTGTTTATTTTCAAACAACAATTTTTTTCAAAATTTTGAATTGCAAATTTATATTTTTAATCAATTGTGTGAGTCAAAATTGGTATAAAACACCACGTTTACCACGAGTCTGAGAACGTTAAGTTTTTGGTAAAAAATCATGCCAAAATTCTCAACAATTTTGACAATTAAAGCTCTTGGATCCATAGCTCCCTTGCTTCAAATTTCCGAAACTTAATCATAATTTCTGCTTTAGATTAAATAATATAGAAATTTACAGAATTTTCTTTTTCTCTTAATTTTTAGTCGCTTTTATATGAAAACTATTCAAACATCCAAATGTTTATAATAGTTTTGTAGCTTAAAATTCTTATAATTTCTGCAACTAGTTTTTACAGCATCATTGAGAGATGATGCAACTGCCAAGCTTAGCCGCTTGTTTCTTGTTTGCAACTCTTGCGTAATTATTGGCCATGTCCCATCTCGTTGCCAGGCTACAGAGCTCTTAACTGGCCAACCTGCTGTCCTAACAAGCAGCATATGTTTTATAACCAACCAGGAGGAGCCACCCTAATGACACAGCCCCCTCCAACTCTGCGGGGGGGTTGGCTCCACACACAATTCCATCAGCAACAATAACACAAAATACTTTACAGGATGGCATCCTTGACAAGTCGCCTCCACCACCCGTTGGCTCCCGTTGGTTACACGCTCTAATGTAATGTGTCCTTCCCGTCTTCCTGTACCCTGCCTCTCCCCTCCACCAACCGGTCGTTTATTTGTTTTATTTATTTTCGATGTATTTTTCCAATTGTTTCACTTTGATGTGTGAGTGTTTTTCTGTTTCTGACTTGTTGCGCTCCCGTTTTATTTGTTCGAGTTTTGGAAAATTTCGTTTGAAGCCGCACTTAATAAATAAAATCAATAAGAACCATGCAAAAATTTCATATTTGACAATTTAAAAAATAAATGTGTTATAAATAACAGTTTTTAATTTAATTTAGCTAGAATTATGACATATTTAATAAATGATTTAACAAAAAATTTTGTGATTTATGTAAAAATAAAAAAATTGTATTCTATGGTTTAGAACATTATTTTTATTTTTTAAAAACGGCTCGAAAAAAAAATTATTTACTTAAAATCCAATTTTCAATATAAAAATTATACTTATTTTAAAAAAATGATAATTAATTATCTTTAAATAATTTCGCACTTTTTTTTTGTATTTTCATCTTTAAAGTAAAAACTTTTCAATCCGAATAAGTAAATTTGAAAATGGAAAGGATAAATTATTAAATATATATCCGTTTCCTTTAGTTTTTAAGGGGTATAATCACGGCATAAGTAAAATCATAAATCAGACAGGTTACTTCCTACATTTAAAGTCAAGAAATCAGGTTAATACCTCGTCAAGACGTTAAAGCCGTTGGCCTGATGATTTTGTGGCCCAGCGACTAAACGTGTGAGTTTTATGAGCTGGCTGAAATTTTAAGAGGCTTTCAATTTAATGGCCCAATGCAATGCGTTAAGAACACCAGACCACGTGAAATAAATTGCAGAATTTCAGAAATGTATGCCAAAAATAAAAAACACACACAACAAGAAAGAAGGAAAATCGGATTATTTAGAGATCGGCAGGCAGAACATTTTGCTTTAATTTATTGTTCGATGCTTTATGACAATATATCCTTGGTGAGGCATTTTCCGGTTTTGCCTACAGTCGCGCCAGGTGTCGACGACTGCATGCGTCAATTACTTAATTTTAATGGCTTTTATTATGCACTCTCACACATGGGAAAGTGTAAAAGGCGGGTTAACACAAACACACACAAGCACATAAAAAACGCTCGCCGTGTGGGCCATTAAAAATATCAACAAAAAAATAAAATAGGAGTCAAGCGAAGAAAAGCCGCCTGGCCGCGGACGTATAAAGAATTTTACAGAGTATGACAAACCAGCCAACAAATTTTAATTAAAAATGAATTAATAATAATTAAATAAAGTTGTATAAAACAAAAAACAAAAAAAATTTAACTAACTAGAAAGAGTATAAATAAAAATTTATTACATAAAGTATAATATTTAAAATAATTTAAAAAAAAAAAAACAACAAAGCATTGAAAATGAATTTCAAATTGTTGTTTTTAATGTTTTTCACTTTTGAATACCAAGCAAGCAAGATAAAAATTGATCTAAATATAAATAGTATAAAAACAAATATTATAATATTTTAATCTTGATTAATTTCTTATGAAATTTATTAAATTAATTCATATGATTTTAGTTTTCAATTATTATTATTAATATTATTTTGTTGTTTATATATACAAAAATATATTTTAATAATCCTATTTTGTGCGCTATTGTGAAAACTATGTTAGTAAATTTAACAAATACCCTGTAACTTTATTAGATACTTGAATATTCTAATAAGTTGCTAATTACTTATATGCATTTTATAGTTTATTAAGATTTATGCTGTTTAATACATTTTTTGAAAAATAACAATAAAACTCAAACAACATTGCAACAGGTTGCCAAAGAGTTCTAAATGAATCCAATCAGATTCGAACTGCTAATTGGCAGATAATAAGAATAGAAAACAGTAAAAATCAACTAGGTGCACATATATACATATATGTACATATTTATATATAGCTCACCTGCATGAACAAATGGGGCTGGCGATTTTTGTTACTTGGATTGGTATTTGGTGCGAACCCGAATCCGAATCCGACTCGATTCTGATTGGCTTTGTGGCAGTCCACTTGTTGCTAACTGCGAACCCACCCCCGCCCAACCAGCGACGACAACAACAACAACAACAACAAATAAACAAAACGCAGGTGTCGTATGCGGCTCTTGTTGTTGTTGTTGTTGGTAAATTCAAACAGCGCACCGAAGACGCAGAATACGAAAAGGAAATTGAAAACACACAAAATCACACACATACATACATACATATATTCTTTTTAAGCAACTAGGTGCACACATTTAACTACGCACTAAACGTAACAATTGTATAAACTTCATGTCACAAAATTTGAGCTTCGGTTTGCACTTGGAATTTGTTTATGAAATTCACTTGTTATTGTTGTCGTTGTTGTTGTGGCAGCAACAAAAACAAACAGCTGCACACTCTGCTCGTTTGGCGGTGTGGTGAGTATGCGCAGCCCCAAAAACAACAATTCTCACATTTAACTTTTGCATTGCATTTGCACGTTTGTATTTAATAACTATATTTTAGGTAATATAAACGGATTTAAAAAGCTTTTTAAATGTAAAGCAAAAGTGCACAAATATCAATAACAATAAGAAGTAGAGCGCGTTTCTTAACACTAGCTTGTATTGCCAGCACTGTCAGTGCTTACAACAGTTGTGACCAGCTGACTGGCAAACATCGATACTACATAAATATCGATAGCTACTACTGTTATTTACAAAAATTCTGAAATGGGTTTAAAAGTGTCTTGGCATTGATTTAAAATATGCTTAATTAATATTTGAGACACACGATCATTTTGTAAAAATAGCTGCACTTTTGTTTTTATTCTCTTTTTTGCAAGCATCCACTGTGCCGGTCGTGTCAGCTGTTTTAGTACGTTGTACAACACTGCCTGCGCATGCTGTGCGTATTTTAGTTGCCTTTTGCGGCATTTCACTTGAAATACAATTGCTGCCAATTGCATTTAAGGATGAGCGAATTCCAAACATGGCTCAACGATCAGCTGAAGCTGATCAACACAGACGAAAGTGTATTTGGCGCATACATAATTGGCATACTGGAGGGCGAGGAGGAGACGCAAGATGAGAAAATCGAGGCCCTCGAAGGCATTCTCAGTGGAACGGGCGTAAGTAAAAAGAAATATATATATATATTTTTCTTGGCTAAAATGCATGCATCCATGCAGGCCTCCAACATAGAGGAGCTGGTGGCGAGCATATTACAAAAGTGGCTGCAGAGCCATCCCAGTGCCGACGAGCCGCCCAAAAAGGGCCTGGACATCGATGTGAACGCTCAGCTGGCCAAGCTGCTCGAACAGCAGAAGCTGCAGCCCGCCGCCAAGGAGCGCGAATACACCGAGGAGGAGCTGCGCATCAAGCAACAGATACTGGCACAATATTCACAGGTGCCCTATACAAATATATATATATATATATAAAGTTTCTTCTAAATTGATCAGCTTTGTCGCTTTCAGACAGCCGTCAGCGAGGAGGAAAACGAGGATTCGGATGGTGAGGGCATCGATCCCAGCGGATCGGGCGTCATGGCGCCCAATACCAACAAAGCGGATGTGGCCAATCTGGCCAAGGAGAAGCGCGAACAGGCGCGCCTCGAGAGCGCTGCCAAAAAGCAAAAGGACAAGGAGGATCGCGAAAAGCAAAAGCAGCTGCGCGAGGAGAAAAAGGAGAAACGCAAAACCGTTAAAGGCGAACGTCGCCGGTAACCGCAGCGGATCCAACAAAAAAATAGAGCACCCCGTCCGCCAGCACTTTCAACAGCTCTTCTCAGCACAGATCAGTGCAAATTTTAAGCCGTCTCTCAGAGACATTAAAGCAAACCTAAAAGTAAACTGCATAAATTATATATACAATATATATATATATATAAATACAATTTGTATTGCAATCAAACTACCAAAGTATCAAATTGTAATTAATATCAATGTATTTTGTTGCGAATTGATTTGATATTTCAAGTTGTTTTATACTAAATTAAATTTAAAATTGTTTTTCACATTGCAGCAATTTTAATTCGATTTCTAATGCTAACTTGTCCTTCTAATTTACTTCTAGGTTTTATGTTTTAAACTCAATTAGTAGTTAGTAGTTTTTTTTTTGTAATCCATTTTATGCTTAATCCTCGTCCTCGTCCTCCTCCTCGTCATTTTCATCCGCCTCATGTTCTTTGGCAATTCCTTCATTATTGTCCTCATCGTTGTCCTCCGGGCTTTGTTTTTGTTCTTTGGCCGCCTGCAGCTCCAGGGATAGTTTCTTTATAGCCTCCAGATCATCTAGTTGTATGCGTCGGCTGTTAGGATCCAAGCAATTTACTTTGACTTCTATGAAGTCGCTAATGTGCTGCTCATCCCAGCTGGAATACTAAATGGAACAACGAATTAAAAGTCATTCAAAAATTCAATTTTTAATTAAGCTTTTTTTAGCCCTTTTCTTATAAATAATAGTTAATTTATATTAAAACAAAAATCTAAAAAAAAAAATAAAACTGTACATAAAGTTATATTTTAAAACTAAAATAAAACGAAATACTTGATTAATTTAATAAAAACCTAACAGTTTAAAACTGTTGAAATATAAAAAAAATTTTAATTATAAAAAAAAAATCGGACCAATCATCTGAAGGCTAAATCTCTCTATATATTCGAGATATAATTCTTAAGAAATACTCAAGATTTCCTTTAAATAATACTAATACTCAAAAATTATTTTCGTAAAACACTGCCTTATATGTTATAATAATAAATAACTACACATTTATATTAATAAAAGATTAAATCTTCTTTATCATAAAATATTGAAAAATATAAATATATGTATTTGTGGTCGTATGGAAATATCATATAAACATTTTTTCCCCAAAGCTAAAAAAATGTTGATTTTATTTTTAGAACCAATTTTTTTCTTACTTCTTCTGGTAATATTTAAATATTAAACTAAAAAATGTCAAAAACAAAAAATTACATAAATTGAATAAGTATATTGCTATTTAAGTATTATTTTTTTTTTTGAACAAAAATATAAGAAATTTAAATCAATTTTTTTAAAAATATAAATTTTAATTCGCCTTGAATTAATATTAAGAAAATTAATATCAAATTTGCAATTAACATTTTTTTTTCTAAAAAATTTAGCTTACCACCGAACTGGATGTGAAGATGAGCTGCTGCTCCTGCGGCTTGGCCGCATCCTGCGACGTCTTGACCCGCAAATACTTTTGCAGCAGATTCGTTTGCTCATCCTTGCGCCAGAGACAGAGGCGACTGTTCTCCAGCCAGTCCTGGTCCGAGATGTCCCGCTTGTTCAGCAGCAAATCCAGCTGGGCCACCTTGACGAACTGCTTCTTCGGCGGCAGACTCTGCGTCCGCTGCCTTACTGACGTCGAGCTGCTCGCTGCTCCGGCCAAATTGTCGTCCTCCTCATCGCTTGGCTCCGTTTCCAGCTCCAGCTCCAGCTCGTCATCGTCGTCAACGGACTCAAAGTCCTCATCGCTCACCTTCGGCACAATGGGGCGTCTCTTCGCTTTGGTTGCAGCCGTTGCGGCGGTTTTCCGCTTCCGTCCGACGCCGGCGGCGTCGCTGCCGCTGCTGTTGTTGTTGACATTGGCGCGTGCCTGTTTCTGTTGGGGCTTCTTGTTGGGTCGCCAGTCCTCCTCGGAATCGTCGTCGTCGGGACTGTAGTCCTCCTCGTCGGAGTCCAGATCAAATGTGGTGGTCACCAACTCGGTGCGACTACGCATTTTACACCAAAAGTACCTGCCACAAATATTCGTAATCAGCTGCGTGTTTTTTCCTGCGGCTGCTGCGTCTCAAAAGCTGACTGAAAATTTGTGTTCTTGTTGCTGCTCCTGTTGTTGGTGTTGCTGTTTCCACACAATTCACTTGGGGAAAATTGCAATACATCTTCTCAGCGGAGTCCTCATTGAGGGTTGTTTCCGTCTCTCGGCTCTCTCAGCTGCTGCTGGGCAGCATTTTTGTACCTGAAAGCTTTCGCTGCAATCGTTAGGGGATTTTTCTAAAGCGAGCTTTTGTTACTTTCAGTTAAAAGCTTTTAAAGAGATTAAATAATTATTTACTATATACTTGGTTTGGATCATTTATGCATATCTCTGTCTCATGATTGATTTAGTTATTTTTAAAAAATTAGTTTTCGAGACATTTTTTTTAACAAATTTCAAATTGACAAATACGCAGTAATAAATTTTTAAAAATTGCTATTTTGTAGTTAAAAATTCAATTGATTATTATTTTCTTTTTCGCTTTCTGACAATATTTTAAATATAATTATTATAATTAACTATCAAAAAATTAATAAATTGATAAAAATTTTTTTTTGAGCAATACAAATAAATCTCAGCTCAAGTTCTCGTAATATAACTTAAAAATATATACCCTAAAGGTATGAAATTGCCTTCTTTAGCTTGATAAAAATTTAATAGTTAATTAATTATGCATTACAGGGTAAACAGTTTGTAGTCTTTCATCCCAATAAAATCTTCATTTTTACAGCTACTTAATTATCTATTTATATTAAAGAATTTGCATTTTTTGCGCGTCAGTCAGCTTTTTTAATACTTTTGCCATCGATTTGGTTCGATTTATCTAGTTTCAAGAGACGCTCTCGAAAATCCAGCTGCAGGAGACGTTTACTAATTGTTTTCGCTGGCTGTTTCTCGGGCTGTTCCAGGTTCATCAAACGCTGGCGCAGATCGCGCATTTGTTTTCTCGTTTTGGTGTTGAGCTCCTTGCGGTGCAGACGCTGCATTCTGGACGTGGGCGGTGCTGGCGCGGGGCGTGGCTTCACATTTGACCACTTGCCGGGTACAATGGCCCTATCCAGTTTCATAAGGCGCTGCTGCAGCTCGCGGACAACAATGCGGCGATTATTTGATTTGGTTGCGGGCGGCAATTGACCGCGCACAGTGGGCACATCCTGGCGCAGGGCTGGCACAGTGGGCCGTGGGGCAATTCCAGCTGCAATTAATGGGTGCTTGTATAAGAACGTTATCGTAATTAATTTACTGTATCTACCATTCTTTAGCAGCTCCTCCTCCTGTTCTGCTGCTTCGCTTTCCGCACCAAGTTCTATTTTGATGGGTCCTATGTCGATTTCAGTGAACGCCAGATTTTCCATTTCATCCATATTCTCCATCTTTACTTTGATGCCCTTCCAATGCTCGTCCACATCCTGGCCCTCCTCATATTCCTTCTTAATTCCTCTTTCATCTTCAGTTTGTGCCATTTTAAAATATTAATTAGAGTTACTTAAAAAATAAACAAAAATTTGTTTGATTTTGTTTACGAAAAACAGCTGATATTAGAGATGACACAATGATAACGATAACCGATACTTTTCGTTAAATAAACAGTTACAGTTTGGCGCTATCTTCAGAAACGTTTGAATGAACAGGAACATTTATATTTTTGCACTTTTAAAATTTTAATTACGTTTGACTAAGCAATAATTAATATTATTATATTTACAAGAATTTAAGCTAAATAATTTGAAATTTTTATAAATATGTCCTCATTATGATAATATTTACACATATATTTGGTGTGAAGCTTACACTAGCTATGAATTAAATTGTTTCATTAATATTGACTTTTTTGTTTTTATTTTTTAGTTTTTTATTAATTCTATCCTTGGCATGCAGAAAATGCTGTTGGCAAATTTTATTTATATCAACATCTGTGGCATAACTAAATCTCAAATATCCGATTTCTGTAAAAGTAAATATTACAATATAATTAATTTTTTTAAAATAATAATGAACTCTGACCTTTAATGATGTTAAACGTGGAGAAGCTTTGGAAGCTGGGCTTGTCATTGGTGCCACACCAAGTTATATTTGTGGATGCCTCATCCGATAAAATACGCCTCAAGGCCAGCCTGGTAAAAGCGGAAAGATCGCTGCCGCCCACTCGAAGCAGAAAGTTTTTCTATATAAACAATTTATTAAAATAAAAATTATAATAAAATACTTAAGAATTTGTTATTTGACCTACCAGATTTACGCGCAAATCATTTTCAACTAAGAGTTTTTGATCGAATTCCTGGAATACAGCAAGTGTTGAGAATGGGAGAGGTGGCAAAAAATTTGCTTCAGTCTCCGTCATGGGTAGATTTCTCAATTGTCTAACTTCATCTCTTAGGCTAATGATTTCTTCTGTTAGTGTCCTAAATATTCTTTGGTTAACTTCATTCATGGCTCTAATTTCGTTTAAAATTTGATTAAAAGGATGACCAGTCGGAACTGCGTCTATAAATTATAGAAAAAATATTATTTATTTTAAAATATATTTTATTTGATTTAATTGTCTATTACCTCGATTGAGACTGGACAATTCCGGGGCTTGTCTTCCATTTTTCGTTGAACTAGCTAAAATTAAAGTAAACAAGTTTTTTCATAGTCATCGAATAAAATTCACCCTGATTAATATAACAAATAATATTTATAAAAGAGAGTGCTTATAAAATATATACATTTATTTTCTTGATCAGTATTCGCAGATTGTTCCATTTTTTATAAGTGATGGGTATATATTTAAATAACATAAATCTAATCACACATTTTCTTTCTTTTAAGACTTTGTTTCCTATATAAATTTAATTTTTAACAGTAAATAAAAAATAAAAGCTATTCAAGTTTTATTGGGCAGCTCAGCCTTTTTCCTTAATATGCAAACGTGCTTTAAGAACCTTTTCTTCTGCAATTGAATGGCGACTCGCAGCTGATCTTCGGGGGTTTTACTACCTGCAGGTATTGCGGCTAAAATAACATATAATATTAAAAATTGACATTATTGCATATTTGTAGTGTATTTGAATACATTACCTAAAAGTGCTCCATAAAAATTTGGTACATTTTTAAGCGCCTTTTTATTTTGCACGCCCTGAATATTGTACATTTGGGTGATATTATCGGAGAGTATGTGTCGCAATCCTTTGCGAACGCCATAGGGCATTAAAATTGATTTAATCACCTTCACCTAAGAATCGGATGTTTTTATAAATAAGTTAGAACGTTGCAGTCGGATTAAACCGACAGCGCATACTCATTCACAGTGTACTTAATTTTTTTTTTAAACATAAATTTATATTTTTTAAATATTTTTTAAATGTATTTTAATTTAGAGGCTAAATCATGACCAAAATTACATCAAAGATGAAAATCGGTTCAGTTTTGACAAAA
The DNA here is from genome assembly GCA_004143825.1 of Drosophila micromelanica. NCBI lineage: Eukaryota > Metazoa > Arthropoda > Insecta > Diptera > Drosophilidae > Drosophila > Drosophila micromelanica. The sequence continues at coordinate 63,459 of SCDY01000248.1, forward strand.
TTATGGGAATTTCAAATATGGGAGCTATGGATCCGAGACAAATTTTTTGTCCATTGTGGCATGATTTTTGACCAAAAATTTGACCCCCTCAGAATCGGGTTTAATGTTGTTTTTTACTACAATTATGACAATTATAATCGAAACATAAAAATTAACAATTCTTAATTTAAAAAAAATAATTGTTTTTCAAAAATTAGTAAGGGGGGAAAAGTAATTTTATTTTACCAAAAAATTAAAAAGATTTTTTTTTTCAAAATGCATATATTTTAAATGCAGATTTAATGATGTTAAATCATGACCAAAATGACATCAAATATGAAAATCGGTTCAGTTTTGACAAAGTTATGGGTATATGAAATCTTTAAATGCCAATAATTTAGCTAATAAAAACGTTGCCTCTTTATCGGACAGGTGGACGGACAGTAAGTCGTATAATGCACTTCGTGAATGAGTATATGTTATATTTTATATCTTACATAAAGATCCCAGTTGTTAAGATTAATTTGAGATTCTATTGTTAGCAGCTCCTCCTCCGATTGCACCGGGAATTTGCTTTGGAGGGGCAGCTCCTCAGCCGGTTGCCGCTTTAGTTGCCCCAGGATTACCTGCTGTTCGGCCAGTGCCTGCAGCACCAGCTGCAATTGTCCTACGAATTATAATTTATAAATTTAAATTTATAAAATGAAGCAAATATTTGCCTTACTTACCTTGCATCACTGTTGTGTCCTGTTGCACACTCTCTGAAATCGCAATTAAATTTTTGTATATATTACATTTTCAGTAATAATTTTTATTATTTTTCTTACCTTTTATTTCGTCGAGTTTCATCTCCAATCTTTTGATACTCGTGGAGCAGCTGCAATTTGTGTTTTGCTCTGAAACAAATTAATCACTTTTTGACTTGAATATGGTTTTAATGGTGGCTTGGAAGGGGCATAAAAAAAACAGTTTTAATATATTTACATTTTTAGTGTATTATATCTAGCGTTTAAGTCCAAGCCACCTTGCATTTTTTCCGTGCAAATTCAAGAAACTCTTGAATTATTATTTGTTTAATCTTATACTTTTAATCTTCTTTTACTATAATTCATTTAATGAATATTAAATATTATAGTATATATATATATATATAACGGAGTTCCGTCACTTAAGGCTTGTTAAAAAACGTTGTAGACAGGTTTTCAGATACACTATAACTATTTTATAGGAAATCTAGTGTTTAGCCAATATAGTGTTTAATTAAGATATCCTTAAAAAAATTATAGATTCCTTCTGCTTCGGGTAAGGGGAATCTAAAGTCAAAAAGTTCAATGCTCCAGCTTTCTTAGTTTTCGGACGGACATGTCTAATTGTTTCTAATATTTCTATATACATAGAAGGAGGGGTCTTCAAAAATCTAGCCTTCTTACCTTGTGTCAGTCTGCAAAAACATGAAAATAAGCCTTAAAATGCAGTTCATAATTGATATATTAATTGTTGCTTACTTGTCTTGGGGCTCCTCGTTGTCCACCATTTGTCCTATCGTCGTGGGTCCGATGTCAATTTTATCCTCTATCGCATCCGGCTCTTGTTTTATTTCGCTGCTCTCCCATTGCTCCGTTACAATGTATTCGCAGTAGCCGTTATCGTATTCCGTTTTGATGCTGGTCTCTGTCATATTTTCGTCCATTTTAGGTAATGGTTACCGGCTGAAATCGTTGCATGTAAACAAACTTGACTTTTCATTTATTTGGCAATTCCAACAATTAGAGATGGCATTGTTGCCTGTGTATTCGCAAGTATTTTATCGTATCGTGTAGTGAGTAATCGAATAAAATATATTTTTTATTGGAAAGGTCTTCCTATAATTGAATTGTATTTGAATATTATTTTATGTGTTACATACAAATAGAAAATTTCATATTAATTTGTTTTAAAATTATTTATTTGCTTACATACCTTGAAAATCTTTACAAAAAAGATATGATTATAATATAAAAATGGTAAAGTAGACTTTTATTCAAATTGAAACATTTGTTTGATACGTCATTTCTTAAAGCTTTAATTTTTAATTATAAAATAAATATTTATAAAGAATGTACATGACTTAAATTTAAATGAATTTCTTTTTTAGCTGTTGCTCTTGTTGAATTGGCGTGAACGGCTTTTATGAATTCTGTTCTTGTTGACTTTATATGCCGATCTCAGGCTAATAACAAATTCTTCACGTGTCTCCAAATCAGACGCTTCTATAATATAAAAATCTATATATTTTCTAGATCAATTAAATATAAATATTCTCCATAAATATCTTACCATAAAGTGCATTTATGAGATTTTTATAAAACTTGATTGGCTTCTTGCTTTGAATGCCGTCGTAGTTGTGTGACAAAATCAACTTATCATTGAAAATTTTTGAAAAATTTTCTGATATATTGCTGCAAATCAGTTTTCGCATGCACATTATCTGCAAGCATACAAATTAATGCATTTTTTTGAAAATGTTTTTCCAATTGCTTTTAGATACTCACAATATTTGGCTTCTTCTCAGTTTGAAGCTGTTCTTCGATGTGTTGAAGACTGTTCTCATCTTGCAGTGGAAACAAGTTTGTGAATTTTTCTGTTGCCAAGCCAAGATTCTGTTTCAATAAAGCTGTCATTTCCGCCATAGCCTCCTTTAAGTCTCTCTGATCTTGCAGTATTTGGTCTTGTTTAAACATCACATTTTGCAGGTTTTTATTAACATTTTGTAGCTCAACTCTCATACTATTTAGTTCGTCATTAACGGAGTCTATGAAATATGTAAAGTCGAGTAATAAATAAATTATTCGAAAATCCAAAAATTTTTAATTAAAATTTTAAAAATTTACCTACAGTTTTGCTAACATAGATACAATTCTAACAGATACGACAAAAAAATGTATTGAAGTAATTTAATGCTTTTACTAAGCGAAATATTATAAATAATAAATTTTTTATTTCCAGGCTATAATTTTTTTTTTTAAATAACGTTCAAAATTTTAAATTTTGTTTGTCTTTGTGGACAAATGTCCTTTTGGCGACGTGTCCGTCTTTGTTATATTTTAAAATTTTTTAAATAATTATATAGTTGACAATTTATACACTGTATATTTGGAAAAAAATCTCTGGAAAAGCATAAAAATAAATACAAATATGAAAAATAAATACATATGAGATAGTCTTTTTTATTATCTGCGACATTTAAACGGAAATTACCTAAATAAATTACCCTCAAGCAAACTAGCTTAATATTAAGAATACTTTTAGTATAAATTGATAATTCCCAAACATAATCTATATTTGAAATATGTATATGAAAAAATTATCAACACGAAAAAAAAGTATACAATGGATAATGCTTTCAAAACCAAAGAACTTTTCGAATAAAATATACCTGCATTATCTTCTGCTCCTTCATAAATAAAATTAAACGTAGAGTAAGCTTAGATAGGATAAAGAAAAGACTCAAAAAATCCCCTCACCTTTAAGAAATCTGCAAAGCATAGACATTAGATGAAGTTAAAAACGTGATTATTGTTGGGAATATGATTTAGCTTACCTGAGCGGCGGCGGGGGCGCCGGATTTGGGTGGAAATCTTGGCTGTCCATTGCAATCGGTTCATTGTTCACATAGAGCTCAACCTGAACGTCTCCAATTTCGCATTCGTTGTCGGCCAGCGGATCGGGTTTTACTTCAATGCCTGCATCGGGCTCCTCTTTAATGGGACCTTCTTTATAGCGGCTGCATTGATCGGGTAGGATATATGCATTAATGCCGTCTTCATTGGCCACATCTTTTCGCGGTCTCTTTTCACTTTGTTCCATGTTAGGAATTGGTTCCGAGATCTCCGCGCGTTAGTAAACAAGTTTATTGGCATTAAACAGCTGCCATTAGGGATGGTATGAATAAAAAGTTATACCATCCCTAATGGCAGCTGTTACTTAAGATTATCGCAACAAAGTTACTTTTAATACTTATCGAATTATACCCGGGCTATGTTTGTTTTAAAGTTTTAGAATAATACTGAAAATCAAATTGGAACGGTTTTTTGGAAACATCTAACAATGTAAAGATTTAGATGATTTAAAAGTGTTTAAATAAAAAATGATTTTATAAATATATAATTTTTTTTCACTTTTATTTTCACACTATACAAAATATACATTTTAATGTCCAATATTATTTTAAATATGTACAGCGAATGAATGATAACATTTTTATTTATTCGACCTAACATACTTTTCATACAAAACAGAGATAATCTTTATTTTTTTATCCAAATCCATTGGCAATGCATTTTCCACCTTTTTCACGGCCTTGCCCAATGTTTGCTTACAGGTGTAGGGCTCGCAGTTTCTCTCTTTTTGGGCTTCCTTTCTCTTTCTATCTCGATACCGTCGCTTCCTTAAACGGTCTTTTTCCCTTTTCTCCAAAATCAGTTTATCATTGTTCGCCAGTTCCAATAGTCTCTCCCGATATTTGCGTGCTCTCTCTTTAGCCTTGGCCCGATAACCTTCCAACTTGATGGGATCTCTTTTAAGTGCTTCTCTGTGCCGCTTTGACACCAGCTTTCTCTTCTCAGCGAATGATGTTAGCTACAAAGGCCAGACGGGAAATTTAAAGGGATATTTTACTGGAATGCTCGTACGGAATTTCAGGGGAAATTTGGAAACAAAAACAAAAATGCTAAATGTATCAAGTGAAAAAGGAATTTTCGGTTTTTCGCTAACTTTACTCACCGATTCTCCAGATGATTTTGTTTCACATACGCATCTCATTATATCAAAATACCAAAGGTTCGAATGGAACTCTCTGTCCGATCCAAGGGACAACTTTTTCAGCTCACGATAGTAGTTGCCCTTAAATGCATTAATTTTCTTCTGCATATCTTTCATGTCCGCATCAGGATAATGGTTTCGATATTTGGCTAGCAGCTTTACGGATTGTTCATCTCTTTTTTTCGCATCAAGATAATCTGCTGAATTTGTATCCCATAAGCCGCGCAATTCGCGATAAGCTTCAAGAAATTCTTGAAAAAATTCCCTTTTGGCATTTGCCGTGACACTAAAGTGTTTAAAGTAGTGTGAAATATTAAATTATTAATTTGTTTTTAGATAAGGTAACGTTTCACTTGCTTTCAAAATCCTCGAAAATAATACTTGAGAAAATATATTATATGAAAGACAAACTTCTCACTTGCTGAAATTATTGCTTTCCAGTTCCATTTCACGACTGTTCATTTCCAGTTCTACTTTTACAGGCCCAATCTCAATGTCATCTATGATCGCATTTTCTTTTTTTACCATACATGGTTCCAGGGTTAAATCTGTCTCCCATTGTTCGGGTAAAATAAATTCACTTTCGTACTTTTCTTCTTCTTTGATAAACTGTAGACTTTGTTCTGCGATTTCTGAGATCTTCGATGTGGGATCCTCGCGAATCCAACTGGAATTTGAATTCAATTTTCTCTCGCTGCGTAGTCGCTTTGATATTGAGCTCATCTCTAGGTTCACTTATGCGGAATAATTAAGAAATTATAAATTTGCTATTTACAGAAAATAAACAATCAGATAACTAAACAATGCTAGAGATGTGAGTGTGAAGCAACAGCTGTTTTTAGCGATGACAGTGACTATTCACAAGCAAACGATATGCAGTGCGATGAATAGCTGTGAGCACTGTTGTCACCGTGACTTCACAGTGAAAAATATTCTCATCTCAAAATAAATGAAGTTTCGCTGTGAATGCCAATAAAAGTAAGAAGGATCTAAGCTAACAGTTATTTAAAATAACTTCAAAAATTATTTTTTGAATGTTTTAAAAAATCAAGTAGTTTCATTATTGTTATATCATTTTCATTTTAATAATCTCATGACTTTTAAATATTTATTAAAATACTGGAATTGTTATTAATTCCAATATTTTTTAAAGCGATCGAAATTAATATTCCAAAACTATAATTAATATCGTTGCTAAATTTAAGAAACCAGTTTATAAGTAGATTTAGTTCAGACCCAAAATTTTATTTTTCATAATAAAATAAAAACACGAAAATTGATTTTATTAAGAGCGCCATTCTGAATTTCAATACAAATCAAATTTAAAAATGTTATTTATCTTTAGTCGAAAACAAAGACACAATGCAAATGATTTGTAAATGAAATTCAAAACAGAGCAATTTTGTATTTATTATTTAACGGTTTACATAAAGCTGGACAATGTAGCACACTAAAACTACTTGAGAATTGTATTTATTAATTAAGCTACATATTTAAACTATTTATGTATATATGTTTATTATACGTATATATTATTTATTATAATACGCTGGCATCTGTGTTGGCCAAGCGCTTTAAAGTCGCTGCATTTGAGTCCTACAAAGTATTTATACATTTGAACTTATTGTTTAATTTCTGTTTTCCGATTCCTTTATTCCGTTGACTAATTAAATGTTTTCACTTAAACATTTGACTACTTATTCGGCTAATGGTAATGCATATTTGACCTCACATATTATTTATTGTGTTTCTTAGACTTTTAAACGCTATACGCGCGTGGGCGTTCCAAAAATGGGCAGGTTGTTGCGCCGCTGGGCCAGCGGGGAGGCGGGCACTGGAGTTGGCCCATTGTTGTTGTTGTTCAGGCGACGTTGCTGGCTATCCGAATAGGCACGTTCTACAAGTAGCGAACATATCCATCAGATATGTGTGTCTATATATCTACATACGGATGTCACATGCGTGTTCGGGTTTTTGTTGTTGTAGATTTTCTGCATGCATTTAGTTTTTTTTTTTTACCAAATATTTTCCGTTTCTTCGGCAAATTCTTAACATGCAATTGAAATAAAAATATACAAATAATATGAAATTGGGTATTTACACAATAAATGAATATTATTTAAATTAAATTAAATATAAATGCGTGCTGATCTATAATAATATAAAATATGCAATTTTCCCCCCAATATTTGTACTAAATAAATTTGTATATTAAAATAAAAATAATAATATATATAATTTTTTTTTTATTTTATTTAACGGTGAGCTATGTTTAAAAATGATGATTTCTTTTATATTTTTATTAATTAATCAAAAAAATCATTTGTTTTTGGTTTTAGGCATGCATTTATAATAAATGATAATTGTTTTATTATTATTATTAAAAATCAATTGTCTTAAAAAATTAGCAAAAAAGATTATGAAAGTAATTTAGTTTAAAGCATGCATATATCATTAATATTTTTATAAATTTTTTTTTTTTAAATCAATTTTATTTAAAAATTGGCTAAAAAGATTATGAAAGTAATTTAATTTTAGGCATGCATAAACCATAATTAATAACAAGATTTCACAGTACATTTTATTGGAAATTTTATAAAATAAATTGAATACTAAATCAAATTGCAACCCATTAATGCTCGAACATGCAACAAGTATATAAAGTGAACTCACCTCGAAACTTTAGGCCCTGCGCCTCGTTGATGATGGCCGCCAGCGCTGGATGTTGATAGCGTTCCCGGAATATGGCGGATCCGTTGATGGCGTTGCCGCCGTTGCCGTTGAGGGTGTTGTGTCCGTGTCCGTGTCCGTTGCTGTTGCCGTTGCCGTTGCCGTGCTGCATCATTTTGTGCTGCGGCGTGTGTTGGGGCGTCAGCGAAATGGGGGGCGTGCCATTGCCATTCTTGTAGTAACGATTCTGATTGGGATCGTAGGCATTGCCGCTGGTATCGTGATTGTGATTGAGCCGATTGGCCAGCTTAATGGAGGCGCAGCGATCCTCCTCGTTGTTGCGCATCTTCAATATGCGCTGATCCTGCACCGAGTACCTCGAGCCGTGCAGCGCATTCACCTGATTCAGATTGCTCACCTGGGCGCTCAGCTTCTTGCCGCGAAAACTGCCCCCGGGCGAATTGTTGAGCAGCGTTCCGCGCGACGAACTGCCGTTAGTTTCGGTGCTGTCCCGGCTCGCCCCCTCCCGATAGCTGGACGGACGATGCGTCGACGGCGGCGTGTCCAGGCCGCTGTCATGGGCCGAGCAGTCCAGCTCCTGCTTGTTGGCCAGGCCAACATTGCTGCCGCCGTTCGTGTTGTGCGTGGGCAGCATGGGTTGCACTAGACGATAATGAAGGGAACAGTTTATTATTTATATATATATATATATTTTTTTTTTATAGAGAATATTAACTTTTATATCATCATCTTTAAAAAGAAGTATTTTTTAAATTATTCTTTGGAAATATGTTATTTTAGAATTAAATGTTATTATAGATGGTTATTAATATAAGAAAAGAACAATAACAATTTTCTAAGTGTTTTTAAAATTTGTCTTTTAAAAGTTATTTACTTTCGAGTTAAATATAAATATTATTCATTAAATTTGTCTGAAAGTTGCCAAAAATTAATGTAAAAATAAAAAATACTAAAAATACAATAAAAATACTATGTTTAAAATATTTATTTTAATTATGTTTTGACTAAAAAACGTTATTTTAGAATAAAACAACATTTTTTTATATTTTTTAAATTTATCTTTTAAGAGTTTTTTACTTTGGTGTTAAACCGAAATATTATCTATGAAAGTTGTCTAAAATTTGCCGAAAATCAATGTAAAAATAAAAAATACTAAAAACGCTTCAATTCTTATTAAATTTCAAAAAATGCATATTCAATGTCCATATTTGTTTTAACCAAATATATTTTATTTATTTATTTTTTTAAATATATTTTTATGCTTCTTAATTTTATTTTTTTATTTTGAGTTTTCAAATATTTTTTGAAAATTAGCTTCAGTTTGGAATTTAAAAAAAATCTAGCCAAACATTTTTTAGATTTTTTTACTTTACTTTAAATATAATATATGAAAATTGTCTGAAATTCGCCAAAAATTAAACTAAATTCCCTTTTTACCCAACTTTTATTAAGTAGCAAAAATATCAAAATCAATATTTGTTTTTACGACATTTAAAAATATATTTTGGCTTATTTATATATTTTTTCATGCTTAAAAAATGTATATATTTTAAGATTTTTTAAAAAATCTTTTTTATGGATTGTATTGAATTCAATTATTTTCTTAAAAATCTCACCTGAATGCCGCATGTCGGTGGGCGCACGTGGCTTGCGGTAGAGCCAATCTCTGTCGAGCTCGTTGCCATTGTCCGGCTGGACGCTGATGCCGCGAAAGAGTCGTGGCCGTCGCAGCTGCACCTCCGCCTCCTCGGCGGTCTCCTCGTCCACCACCTGATTGGAGCCAAAGCTGCTGTTGATGAAAATCCGGCGCGGCGAGCCGTACAAAACTCCGTTGCCGCCCGCCTGCGTGAAGCTATTCTGGGCCGAGGAATATCCGTTCGAGTAGCGGCTGAGATTCGCATTGCTGTGATGCGGTATCTTCTGCGGCGTGGAATGGTTCGTTGAGATGCCGCTCAGATGGTGATTGTGATTCTCGTTGTTCAGTGCGCTCAGATCCGGCACCGAATCGCTGAACAGAAACGGATTGGCGCCCCCATAGCCGTTCAGGCTGCCGGCGCCGATTTTGTGACGCGCCAGGCCGCCGCCGCCGCCGCAGCCGCTGCCGGCGCCGGCGCCGTTCGTCATCAGCCAATCGTCCAGGGCGCTGGAGTATGTGCTGCCCAGGCCAAAGTGCTGGAACTGCAGCGAGGCGTGCGAAACGGGCGCGGCCAGCGAGGCCCGGGATCTCGGCCCCTGGGCGATCTTCAAAGCGCGACGACGCTCCTTGGAGGTGAGCGTGCACTCCTGCCAAAAACGACAAAAACAAAACATTAGTTAAACAGAAAAAACTTGACGACTTTACAGAACCTACGTCGAGCAGCTCAAACCAATCCTCGAGGCCATCGTCGCAGCGGAGGAGCACGCGACCCTCGCGTCCCAGCAGCAATCCAATGGCGCTGTACGAGCGCCGATTGAGCCATTCCACCTTCTCCACGTCCACCAGCTTGACCTGAAAATGATCCAACAATAACAGCAATGAGAAAACCATTGTTACATTTACAACACAAGTCAAAGGTTAGGCAATGTTCGATGACCTCTTTTGGGTCACACGACAGGGGTCTGGGAATTGAATTGCAGTCGGAGTAAAGAAGTTCACGTTTCGTGATGAACGATCATCTATAGAATTGCAAGAGTTACTTTAGAATAATTCTTGTCATTTTATATTTTATTTTATTATTTTATACAAGAGCAAAATTACAGAAAAATAGTTGCATTTTTTTATTTCATTTAATGTTGCCTTTTAAATTTTGAAAATAAATCAATTGGAAAGTGCTGACATAGAGAAATGTTAATAAATGTTTGTAAGTAGAAGAAATACATACTTTATTAAAAATATAACAGCAAATTAAAAAAAAAAATCAAAAACATGTTTAACTTCATTTTTAAAATTTTTAAATTAAATCAAATTCAACGTTCCGACATAGAAAAATCGTAATAAATGTTTGGTCGCGGAAGAAGCACAAAAATAAATAAAAATATGAACACGATGAATGTTTTATTTTATATTTAGAGTTTTTTACATTTAGGGTTTTTTATAGCAGAATTAAAATATTCTTGAAATTGCAAATAAATATATTTTTTCCGTATCATAATTAGAATAAAATTAGAAATTTAAATTAAATATGTAAACAAATTAACTTATAGTAGTTAAGGTAATTGAAATTTGAAATTGTTAATTAAATTTGTTTTATTTGGCCCCTTTACGGTCTATGACATCAGCAGTCGGATAATAGAGAGTGGTTTCATTAAGATTGCAACGAAACTAATGCACTTAATTTTAATGGCAGACGCCATAAAATAAATTGTTACTCAATTATTTTTAGCACGTCTTTATGCAAAACTTTTGGCCCAGCAGCAATACAACAATTAAGTGGGGGAACACCCTCTATCTTTGCTTCCACATCTTTCTACCTTTTCTCTAACGACTAAATATATGTTTTTTTTTCTCTCTTTTCTTCCCTGCTTCTTCTTCTTGGTGCATTTTGCAACTCGGTTAAAAGTCATTAGGCCAGGCTGACAGTTTTTCCCCTGGCAAAACTTTTTACCATGTAGAACTTTTATTGAACTCATTTTTACCCTCAATGCTGTTGTTGTTGTTGTTTTTAGCTGGTTTCTGGACAAGTTTATGGGCTTTATTTGCTTGTTTTATGGCCAGAACTTAAAGCTGTTACAGATTTTGCGCTCCAGCTAAGAACTATACGAGGCCATTAGGCAAATATGTCAGCGGCGTGTGGCAATTAGCCAAGTTATGCGATATCAAACGTTGGCCAAGATTTTTCTTAGCTGCTGTTTTTCTTCTTCATTCATTTTTTTATGGCCAACCATAATTAAGTTGTTCTAAACGCTGCAAAGTGAACGGGGATCGTTTCTATGATAAATTGCGCGATTTATGTTTACAAAAAAAAAAATTCCTAAAAAAAAAATAAAGGCATTAGAATGGATTTGAAATACATTGGTTATGCGATCGCTCATCATCATGGTGCAAAAGGCCTTGTCGCTTAGCCATTAAAATGCGCCCCAATAAAATGATTTAAGGCTATAAGCGTGTCTCGCTGGAATTCTGTGTGGGCTGGAGAACATGAAAAATCTATATACATATGTAAAATTTTGTAATTTTTTTTGAAAAAGTTTTGTGTGTTTTTAAATTTTGTTGCTGACGTTGATGAATATAAGACTAGAAAATTTTAGATTGAAAAGTTTTAAAAATGTTTTTCAACTATTTATAGTTTCTATTGCTCAATCCTAGTATTAAAAAAATAAGTTGTTTTGGTTCGCTTCGATGTAAATAAAGATATAGAAATAAAGAGTATATATAAATAAGTAATAATAATTGGCTTATTATAAAAGAAAAATGTATGAAATCTATATATATATATAATGTATAAATAAAAATATTATATATATAAATCATATTTTGCCTAATTATAGCTGCGTTTTAAATACTTTTACTTTCATTAAAATATTTATTAAGCTAAACCAATCGCTTAGCTTAACTGACCTTATTTTGCAACGCGCACAATCGAAATGTGGCCAAAATACATTTTCCCAATTTCCGCCTTCAAATTTTTGTTAGCCGCAAAAACTTTCAAAAAAAAATTTTGTGTATTTATTTCAAGGCTGGCATTGATTAGCGTAGTTGTTTATTGTTATTGTTATTTGTTTGTTGTTTCATATTTTGTCATATTTAATAGCAAATGCCTGTCAAAACGTTGGCCACAAATTTGACATGTGGGCTTCACTTGATAGAGTATTTTTTTTCACCTAACATAATTGATTTAAGCTCATTGATTTCGCACACTTGATTGATTTGTGAGGTTGTGCTTTAATTTATCATTATATACATCGAGTATATACATATTTATTCATATTTGGTAATCTTTTTAATCATGCAAATGCATTTTTAACACGAGCTTTCAGTTTGCCGCCAGGCATTCGGCTCAATTAATATGGAGTCGGATTCCCGCATAAAAAAAAATCAATATTGATTTCAATCAGCGTCAAACTGCAAAAATTGCATCAACTTTCAGCGACCTGCGATTGCTGCCTTCATATTTCTCAGCCTCCCCTAACTCATTATATTCCCTCCTCCCCCCCCCTTGTTCCCTCATCATTGCCATCACCTGTAATTATTAAGCATCGCTACGTTTCACACTCCATTGATTTTCCCCCAATGGAAATCAACTGCAGACAGTTTGGCGTTGAAATCATCATTTGGCCAAAAGGTAGATGAAAAGCTTTCAATCACTTTGAAATTTATGCACAAATCAAATTAAATAATTAGACTGTAAACGAAGCTCGCACACCTAATTGATTAAGTTGATTACATTGACAAGACGTTATTGATTCCAAATTCAAATAACTCGAAACAGTAGCAACAAAAAGTCCATGTATTTATGAGAATTTGCGTAGAGATTTAAATACGCTTTGAGAACTTGTCAAATAAATAAGATTTTATATGGAACATCTTTTAATTTCATGTGATAGTTTTTAATACATTTAAAAATCGTTTGAGTATGTGTAAATTTAAAGTGTGAGCAAAATAACCTCATATATATATTTTTTTAAAATATATTTTGTAATATTTCGGTAACACAGTTATATAATTAAAATATATAAAAAATATATACCAGAGGCAAAAATAATTCCATTATTTTCACATTTACTCACACAGTGACAGAACATACTTGAACATTATATAATGGATTTATGGATTTATGGGATGGATTATATTATACATTGCATTAATGCAGTTATATCTATTTTGATGCATTTTGAGACAACATTGCTAATCTCGAGCGAAATAAAATTAAATATATGCGATTTTATTTAATTTCCCATAACCAAATGTTACCAATTGAATGCTAATATATACCTATCAAAAGTTAGGGTATAGCAAATGTTTACATTAAAAAATTTTACACTAAAGGGGTCTCTAATGCTCAATGACTTGGCTTTGTTCATGGCTCGTTTGGCTGGTTGTTGTCTCTGCTAATATGTGTGGGTGTCTAAGCTCATGATGCCCATTTATGGCAGCACATTTTTATTTACATTTTTATTAATTTTTTTTGTATTGAAGGTCGCTTGAGGTGTAAAATTGATGGCTATGCGTGGAAAATTTGAAAATATCAATGAAAAATAATAAAATGTAGAAAATTAGCTAGACTTATATGATGTTTATAATTGAAAAACATGGAATTGGTTGTAAGGTAATATTTAAAATAATACTAAAATTATGTGTATATTATAATACAGTCTAAATTATAAAGTGAGCCTTTTAGTGATTTTGATAAGAAATTAAAATAAATAAATAAATAAAAATACTTGAATCAGACATTTTTTTCTATAAAGCTTACACAACTATTTTTAGATGTGGGAAAAAATATTTTATTAGGAAAGCTTTTGGCCAGTTATATGACTTAGTAGCTTGTTGCTGCATCTATCAAATAATAATCTCGCAATATCCATTTAAAGAAATTTCCACAATTTTTTTCCATTACAAATTGTCGCTTTAAGCACTTGAGTATTTCCCAGTTTGTTTTTCTTTTTCGCATTTACCTCGATCAATTCGCTGCACGTTGAACTGTTTATTTTTTTGGGAAAATTGCCAGCAATAAACAAAATGTTTGCTGCTGTTTTTGAAATTTATTTTAATTTTAAATTAAACTGTAAACAACAATGACCGCCAGCTATTTATTGACGCTACTCTTACACGGATTTTAAAACTAGAGAAAAAACGCTGAAAATTAAATGAAAATAAAAGCAATTTTCCCATGATCTCTTTGCAGTTGTTGTTGTTGTGCATGTTAAGTGGCATTTGTGTTGTTGTTGTTGTTGTAGTTTTATGTGCATTTTCCTTATTTGTTTAAGCAGCAACAACGAACAATTTCATTGCAATCGTGTTTTTTACTGCTGATGTTTTCCTGTTTTCTATGCTTTTTAGTTTGCTATTTGCTTTGTTTTAATGGAAAAGTTTTGTGGAAATGCGAGGGGTTGGGGTGGGGTGGGATAGTTTGTGCTAGTGGGCCAGGCTCATGTGGGACACGCAGATAGTTGGCCAAATTAACATGCAGTCGCTGCAAGTTTTAGCCAATTAGTTGAGTTTTGCCCAAAAGTTGGCTGCGTGGTATTACTAGACCATTTTTTTTACTTGAAACTTCAACTGTGCCCAACGACAAGTACAAGTAATGCACTGAAAAACCACTTAACTAATGCATGCATTTCTCATGTGTCTGGCACATCAATAATTTCTGCTTCTTAATAAAGAAGATTTCTATCAGGAAAACTCAACGCTGCAGAACGTGACTTTATGTGGCACAGTGGGACTCGATTTATTGTATTGTGTTTGTTTCATTTCAAGGTGTGTCCTGCTGTCTGATATGCTCCACCCAGGCTCGAACCTGCCGCCTCCAGCAGCCATAACACTCATGAGTATGACAAAGTTATAGTCGTAGTTGTCATAATGCTTGGCATAAATCTCGTTGCGGTAATAGAATTTTACAATGCGTAGTAAATACGGATGAGATGTGTGTGTGTTTTTTTTTTGCTATAGGTGCGGGTGTGTGTTAACCCGGTCAAGTTGTTGTGGTAACCCTGTTTAATTGAGGAAGCGTGCTGAAGATTTTTTTTAGAGATATGTACGGTAATAAAAGTTTTATAACTTAAATGCAATGTAGAAACTTCCTATATATTTATTGCGTCACCCAACACTGAACACAAACATTTTGTAGTGTAAGAAAAGTGCTTTATAGTACTTGGCAGTGTTGGAAAAATCTATAAACCGACTTTTTGCTGTCAAACGCCTCTTAATGTCAGAACATGATCTTCAGAGCATAACCTTTGACATATTTTGTTAACCTGGTTGACTTCAGCTTACCTTAAATATAAATTGTCCCATATCCGAGGCACGTTCATTGGCCGAGCCCGAGGCACGTTTAAAGCAATGCAAATAGTCGCGGGTGAGCACAAAATATCTGCAATAAAAGTAATAATAAATAAATAAATAAAAATGCATTTAAAATGCCAATCAAAAAGAATTGTTGTTTGTATTTAAGGCCATTGTTCAGATCTGGTTTTTATTTTAAAGGTCACTTTGCAACTCAATAATGAAGTTCATCTTTCAATTATCATTTTGGCAAAGGCAAATTCAACAATTGGCAACAACTTGGCAATTGCCACTGCAACAATTGGCCAAGATTAGATATACTCTGGCCCTACAATAAGCTACCCGCAGCGTTCAATACTCTTTTTTTTTGTGTTAATAAATAATAAATCATGCGGCAAAATAAAAGGCAACAACAACAACTTGGCTCAAATCGACTCAAAAGCTGCTTTACATTTTATTGTTTCACATAAGACGATGATAATAATATTTTATATCGTTTCGTTTACAGCACTGAAAAAATCTTTTATTAATATGCTTTTGATATGATTTTCTAAAACATAAATTTAATTTGGCTAAAAGAAAACATAATAATGCGTCTGCTAAAACTTTATCCATCGATTTATTTATGGCCAAAAGGTTCTGGCGAAAGCAATGAAATTTTCGTGTGGTGTTTTCAAATAATCTTTGGAAAAAGCGATTTTTTTTTTGGGCTAACAAAGAAGCGCCAAATTGCTCACTTCCCTGTTGGCAGTTGGTTGAGTTTTTTGTTTGGGTTCTTAACTCACACAGCTGCCTATTATTAACGTGGTCAAGCAAATTGAGCCAAGACGAGACGTTAAATGTTTTGTAAGCGCTTTGCTTTCGCACTAAGTTTGGATAATTGCTTAGCCATTGCTTGGGTTGGGCTAAAAATGGAGTTCCAGTGATTAGTTGGGCTTGCCAAATGCTTGAAGCATGAAAAGAAGCTAAGGAAGATTTGTGGGAAGGTGATCACAGGAACTTAATGACTGGAAACTTTGAGGTAGACTAATGTGGAAAAACTGAAAAATTAGCTTAAAATGAAAGTAAATGAGAGAAAGAAAATTTTAAATGAAAAACAATTTCAACTAATATCAGTGAAGAGTGCACATTTAGGTAACTAAAAAAATATTAAACAAAAAAAAAAATATAGAAGAAAGAATTTGAATCGATTTGTTTTTTCTTCTTTTACTTTATCAAATCACATATAAGTAAATGTAATGGGGATACACGTAAATTGTGTTGGATGAGCATAGCTAATAACGGTAAATATTAGCATGAATTACAGGAATAAATAAAATAAATAAAAAGTAACACATGTAGAACCTTTTAATCCTGCATACAATTAATATTGGTTCGACTTTCAATTAAAATGAAACTTTCAAATATTTCAATTAATTGTCTATGGCATTATCAACAAAAATAAAATATCTAATTAGATCATTTTTAATAGCATTTTCATGCAGTTGGCAAGATCAAATGGATGGCAATTGATAGCTGCGCTTAGTGGCCATTAACTGCCAATTAAAAATATGCCGATAAACGTAATTACCAGCTAACAGTGAGCTGTGCCGAGAGTGCAACGTAATTAAATTTCAATTAAATATACAACAAACAAACAAACAAACAAACAAAAACAAAAGCACAGACCGAAATGAACTCGGTGACCACCCACACAGTCAGTAAAATCCATTTGCATTTGCATTCGAATACCCAATCTCCTCCCCCCAATTGAGTTTGCCTTCACATTTTGCCATATCTGCAGTTCTCCAATACGAAAGTTAACTTCAGCCACTGTCAATTATGCGCTTTTTGTAATTAACAACCCCTGGGTAAATAAATTTGCATAATTTTTTGCCCGCTCCACTTCAGAAGGGGTTGTTAAATTGTACAGGTTGTTTTTTTTGCACAGGTAAATTATACACTTAGCGAAAATATAAGCGAAATAGATTTTACACGACTTTTGGCTAGAAAACTTTAAATATGGTTTTAAAAAATATGAGATACTTTTTAATAAATTTTTTTATAATTTTTAGAATAGAAAAATATATATTTATATATTTATCTTGATCTTACCGCTCCTTCCAGCGCGAGAAGAGCCGATCCCGTTGCTGCCAGAGAAGTCCGCGTTTTATGGGTCCCGTCATGGAGCCCACAGGTATTCGACCCGCCAGCAGCGATTGCTGAAAATAAATAAAAAAAGAGCTGATTAAAATACGCGTACATAAACATATATGTACCTGATACTGTTAGTTTTTTGGCTGATTTTGCACATTTTGCTTAATTTATGATGGAACATTTTCCTGGCGTCTCAGCTGGTTTTCGCTATCATAATTCTTTAGCCCCTGCACTTTATGGTAGTTTAAATAATTTAAACAACAACAACAAGAGGCGTCTGGCTCCCATGAGCTATGATTAATGTTGCTTTAAAAAGCCGCCACTTGCGCCGCTTTTCAACCCACCCCCCATCAAGCATCCCTCCTCCACACCATTTAAGATACGCCTGCTGCAACATAAATTTCATTTCGGTGTGTTTTTCTGTGGCTTGTTGTTGTTGGTTTGCTTATAAAGGCAATTTATTATCAAGCGGGTAGTGTTATAATATTTTATATTAACAAATGTTTCGTAGCTGGTTAAATAATATACGCATATGCATATATAAAATATATATAACTGGCCAATTATAATAAGTTGACATTTGCGGCTTACACTCAAATAAACAATAATTTAGTGGCTTACACTTTGTAATGAATTTGTTAAATATATTTTAATTTTAATTTTGATTTTAATTTTCTGAGTTTAATTTTCTTAAAATATTTTTTCACTCATATTTATTTCAAATTTATTTGCTTTTAGTTTATAATCTCAAAGGATATATTTTAAATACACTTTTTAATCAATCAAGCATATAAGTATACAAGTTTATTTGAAATTATTGTTTAAATTTATGCTTGATGGATTAAAAAGTGTATTAAAAATCAAGCATAAATTTAAACAATAATTTCAAATAAAATTGTATACTTATTTTATTTGAAATTATTGATTAAATTTATGGATAATGGAATAAAAAGTGTATTAAAAATATATCCTTGCCTTGCGATATCCTTGCCGACAAGTATATTTATTTCCATTTCGAGTACATTTATCATGTTGATATTTCTATTATTTAACATACAATTTAATTAACAAGAAACTTTCCCAAAATAACTGCCAACTGGCTAACTTAATATGCCGCCCACCAAATGGCCCCAATTTCTAGAATTCGAAACGAAACGAGACATTTGCTCATTAAACCCAATGGCTGCAGCACGTTTCTACTCAAAAAAAAAAATACACCAAAATAAACCCAAAGTCCACTCCGTCCACAGAAACTGCTCTGAACTGAACAATAGTTTTTAATGTGCTAAATTAAGTTTCGAATGCCTCTTAAACAGAGCGCTGCCCCTTTCCCTCCTTCCCCTTCGTCAAAAATTACCCGCACAATTTCCTAAGTTCTATTGGAATCTTACCGCCCCTCCCTCCCCTGTCTGCCATTCCTTCATTGCCCATATTGAATTTGAAGTTAGCCAAGGCATGCCTTTTGTTCTTGTTCTTATTCTAGTCGTTGTTTGTGTCTGGGCGCCTAAACGTGACTACCGTTAATTTGGCCAGAACCTTATTTAATGCTCTGCGCGAAAGTATACTTAGATTGTGTGGCAGCGATAACCGAAAGACGTAGCACAACAAACCAAACAAAAAGTATCTTCATTTTCGGAACCGAAAAAAAGAAAATCCGAATACAAAATAATACAGCGTGTCAAAGATTTATCGGCTTGAAAAAGTATTTCGAATTAAGCGAGCTGCTGCTGCTGCTGATGATATCATTTCTCAGAGTTCAGATTCACATACTTTTGCCCAAAAATGTATCTAAAGGAGATACACACACACACACTCATTCACATTAAAGCGATTGATGTTGGCCCGGCCTTTAGAATCCATTGGCTACTACAACCCGGCGATAATTCATTTTTGGTATTTTTGGTATTTCGTTTCATGCATTTTTTTTTTTTGTCAAAGTCGAGTGCCCGTTAGCGCCCCGCTTTGCCCCGTTGATTGATTTCGTTTGGTTGGCTTGCTTTGGCCATAAGCATATCATTAAGCTGTTCGCTTCGGGCCAAATGCTGCCACAGAGGTAGCCGCAACTCAACCGGCTGGCTGGCTATTTTTATGGCTTTATAATGAACAGCCTAATGTTTGACATTTGTTGTCCGCCAGCTTGATACATGGCTGCTGATTTGCCGGCTGATCTAGCCAATATGTTAAAATACCTATTTGAAGCCGTTGAAATTTCGCTTTAAATTTGGCGAAATGTTTTTGATTAGCGCCGTTTGCATTGGAATTGGTGAATTTTAAATTAGCAGGTAGCTAGGATTTCACAGCCATAGAAATGGCTAAATATAAAGATTAAGAAAGATTAATTTAAATAAAAATATAAATATTTTAGTTTATTTAAATTTTAAGTTTGGCTAGCAAATTGTTTTAAATCAAATATTATTATTTATAAGGTGAAAAACGTAATTGATTTAATATTTTTAATTTTTAAATATTTGGAATTTATTTGTTGATTCTGTTTTTTTTTTTCTTAAAATTTATTCAGAAAACAAGTTTTTTAAATAGTTTGATATTTATAGCATTTAGATTAAAAAAAAGTTTTTTAAATGTAAAATAATAAATTTTCTCCATTTCTCTGAAAATTCATATACCAAACAAAAGCAATAAATTTATTTTCTATATACAGCTCAAAAATTCTAAATGTGCTTGACCTCTTTTTAGTCATTATCACCTTCATCAGCTGATTACTCAAAGAATTAAAATAAAATGCAAACAAAATAAAAACCATGACAGTCTTTTTACTAATAAAGCCAAACCAAAAAAATTTGTATTTTAAAGAAAATTTTGAAAATAGAGGAAAAAAAAATACAAAATTAAATTAAATTTTCGTCACGTTCTGTGCATGTAAATTATGGCCGAGCATATTAAATGTTGTTGTTGTTGTTGTTGCTTATTTGTTTGCCCCATGTGGCGCGTCTGGGAGCGGAAATAAAGCGTATAATTGTTCAACACGCATCTGTAGAGCTGTAAAGCCTAAACAGAACTTTGCTTTTATGGCTTTATATGAGTTATTTTTATGGCCAAAAGTGTGCCAAAAAGTGTTGAAGATTGAAAGACAACTGTGACTGCAACTCTTAACTGGGCTAAGGGCTAAAAGTGTTGCAAAAACTGTCATAAATCAATCAAATTTCGAAAAAAAAAATACAAAATTAAATATACGAGTTGAACAGATGATGGTACCGAGTTGTATAAAAATTTGCGCCTTCGGTTTATGGATTGAATTCGAGCCAAAAATCAAAGCCAACATACAATTTAGACGGATCCAAGAAAAAAAGAGGAGTGTCAACATCTGCCGGAGATTGCCATAGTTCTGTGTTGGCGTTTGAAGTAGGTGTTTGTGTGTGTGTGTGTGTGTGTGTTTAAGTGATTGAAAGTGACTAAAGATGAACTGCGAGGGTCGATTATTGAAAAGCCTTGGCTAGATAATTAAATTAATCAAAATTGGATTAAAATATATTTGGCTTTTTTATACATTTTTCGAAGCTGCTTTCAATATTATAAATTTTGTATTAATATAATTAATAGTTATAATTATATTATAACTTGGTTTTAAATAAGCTTCTCCTTTTTAAAGTCTAAATACATAAAAAATTGTTAAACACAGTTTTTTTTATAATCTGCTGCGCAAAATAAATAAACGACCCTCTCAAATAGGCATTTGGCCTGTGGGTAGCTTAGAATAAGATGGTAAGATCTGAACATCACGATTCTAGTCAAGAGCTTAGCCCCTTTTTGCTGCCTCAATGGCAGCTCCAATTTTGAATTTCAATTTCAATTCCAACTCTGCTGCAATTTTTGTATGCCACTCCAATTAAAAAGCACTAAAAATGCGCCATAAAAGGCTCGGTCCAGACCAGATCCGACCCGGTAATTATGTAAGCGGCACAGACCAACAGCAATAAAAAATGTGAAAAACAAAAAAATACTGGAAAACAAAAAATACCAGACATATTTACGTGCCAATTTTGGCGGCGTCTTGAATGCATCATTGAGCCAAAGGCAAAAAACCGCGTCCGCAGCATAAATAAATATAAAACTTCAGTTTCCTGCACTCGTTTGGATTTTCACAGGCCACCAAAAAAAACAACAACTGACATAAAATGCAATAAAAATGGGGGCATTAAGCCATCGGAGTTATATAATATTTTATTTGTTTTGGTTGTTTTTTTTATACCATTGCGCGGGAAAATTATGAAAAATTTATTCACTAATGTGGCGAAAGTGACAGAGAGACAACTGGAGAAAAAGATACAACTGAGAGCTCCACACAACATTAAAAAAATGTGACATAAAAAGCACTTGGGATATTTACTTATCTGCTTATCATGGCGCATTATTTGTTCTTTATCAAAATATACAGTAATATGCTCGAGTACATGTATCTAAAAGTTTGCTTACGGCCATGGCTGGTAATTAGAAATAAACGCATTTTAATGCTGTTTGCACTTTGATAGCAAATATCTTTAAATAACAGACTCAGAGGAAATGTAAAGTTAAAAAAAGTTGTATATATATTAAGATATGTACTAATGTATAGATATGAGTTTTTTTTTCAACTGCTAAAAGTTGTAAAAGTAGATATGAAATTTGTGCCTTGTATAGTTGATAAGGTAAAGCAAAGGTTGTGTAAATATTGAATCAGTGTCAAAAAGAAAAAATATAATTTCAAGAATTACAGAGCTTTTATAAAATTATATGAAAAATTATTAATTTATTTGCAAAGAGTACAATTTTTGACTCTTCTCGATGGTTATTTAGACATAGATAATTATGTTTATTGTTCTATATTATTTATTTATTAATTTAATTTCTACAGTTGTAAAATATTGTGATTTCATAACATATCATATGATTTATATATGAGTTTATTTATATAAAATTACACAAACGACCTCAGAGTCAATGACTTTGGATAGAGAGTAACTTTTTTATAAATTAATTAGGCATACATTTTACACACAAGCTACTCGGGCAAACGGTATAAAAATACAGTGAAAAGAACGTGAGTAAATCTCAAAGCTCGGCGAAGTGAAAATTACGCGACTACCGCAAAATCTGAGAGTAATGGAAATGCCAACTCAAAGGTAACGTAGGAGTCGCATTTTATAATTTTTATTTTATTTTTCTTTAGTTTTTTTTCTGTTTATTTTTTTTTTGATTGTTGCCACTTGAAAGCACAGCAAGTATTTATGACTGCTTGTTGGATGGATGACTGCCTGGTTGGCTTGGCTGGCTGGATAGGTGGATAACTTGTTGGGTAGCCGACATCAAAAGGCAAACAACACAAATAAATATTAAACACAAAAAAAAAAACAAGAAAAATTAAAAACCATTTTATGATTGCTATGAAAAGTCAAGTTAAAAGAAAAATCTGTGCAAAAAAAAAAAACTGCAGCGAATGAAATTCAATTTCCAAACAAGTCATGTTGAAACAATGTGTGAAGTTGGCAAATTGTTCAATATTTGCCCAGCCATAATTGAAAATCAACTAACGCGCCATAAAATACGACTATCATCCGGGTGAACGTTTTATATATGTATATGGTAAAAACACTCACCCAGTAAAAGTCCGTTGATAAAATCATGACACGCGCGCCTATAAAAGATGTGTGTTTACTATGCTATAAATACCAATTTATAGGGGGCCTGCATTAAATGTCTTTTGTTTTTCAACACAATATGTCGTTTGAATTCTTTTCTTTTAAAGAATTTCTTTTTACACACACACACACGCACACTAATGATTCTTATGCGTTGCTAAACAAACATTTAGCTCTACGTAAAAAATAGATAGAAAATTTGCCGCGACTGCAAAACTCTATACCGACACGAACCAACTTCCATTGACGACTATTCAAAAATTCTGAGCGAAAATAATATATATTTATTTAATTTTTATTTTTTTTTTTCATGCCACAAACGCCTAAACATTTTACACATATGGCAAAAACAAGCCCAGTCCATTGTGCTGTTTGCCGTTCTACACATGAGCACGCAAAGTATCTACAAAATAACATGAAAAATGTATCTGTATTTGTGGCCAAAGCAGTTGCCATTGCCGTTGTCGTCTGCCGTGACGTGACACACATGTGGGCAATTCTATGCAGTTGTTGTTGTTGTTGTTGTTGTTGTGATTCTTGTTGTTACTGTGCCTAGCCAAACATGTGCCTACGGTCTTTTTTTCGGTTTTTGTTGGTTTTTGGTTTCTTGAACTGGCTTTTATGGTTTATGTGTTAATAAGGCGACCTTCAAAGCGCTCTGAGATTTTTGTACGGTTGTTTTTTTTGTTTTTGTTTTTTTTTTTGCATATTTAAGAGCCTAATAAACTTTACTTGACTGAGACCAAGTTTTTTTTTGTGGTTTAGTAATACCTGAGCGTGGCAGCTAAGTGACACAGTGTCTGGCGTATTGCATTTCAATTTCCTTCTTTTTTTGCTGTTATACTTAACCCACTTGCACTTAAATAAAATTTTGAAATTATAGTTAACCATGCAAACTATGTCTAGTCATTTGTGTTTGAACTCTCATTTATTTCAGTTGATGGAAAACAAAACTGAGGAATCTTAATTCTAATTTATACACGTATTTTAGACTTGACAAATTTTGTGTCAAAACACGATTATGTATATTTAGGAAGTCTAATAAAATATTGTAAGCTGTGTTCATTTATAAAATATTATTATTATTATTATTATTTTTTATATATATTTTATTAAGTGTAGAACTTGTACAAGCCTAATTTTGTACCTTAACAACATATGGTTAAAGGTTGTAATTTAGAGGCATTGAAAATCAAGTTACATTAGCTCAAAGACTAGAACAGAAAAATTGCTAAAATAGCTTCCAGATGAACTCTCTTTCGCTCTTTCCCGCTCGCTTTTAAGAGCTCTTCTGGCATTTCCTGCTGTGCTATATAGCAAAAAATCGAAAAGTATATAACAAAGCAACCCATTGACCTTCACGCAGCACTCGAAAGGCACTCGCAATACATCAAAAACTCAAGCCGCTACAGAACCGTTATAAAGCGCACATGAATTTTGGGCATGTATCGGGCTGGGTTGCAAAAACGTATAAATGCTGCCACATGCAGCTCACACACACATTTGAGCATTCAAAAGTCATTTAAAATGCAATAGAAAACTCGCACAATTTCATTCTCACAGTGGGGCGGCCAAGAACCAAATGCAGAGGCCTCAAACGGAACCATTCAGACGACCAAAGATCCTGTCTAAACAACAACAACAACAACAACAAAATAAATAATAATAAAAAAGAGACATGCGAAAAGAGGTACAAGAATTTTTGCTGTTCTCGTGGTTTCTCAGAAAGAAACAAAAATATGGCAAGAAAAAAATACATCATCTTGGCTGTCATCTATGGCCCTGGCTAAGGCGTCGCCAGGTCTGCCAAAAACAAAAAATGTTCGCACATTTTCTGCATGTGCCACAGATGAGGCAAGAGAAGTGCAGGAGAATAGCCCTTGAACTTGGGCCAGGAAGTGTCGCTCGATTGGCAATGCCGAAAAAAAAATTTTTGTTGTTGTTGGGATACCCTTTAGAAACAAGTGATTTATTTGTGCAATGATATCATCTTAGTTGGGCAAAGAGTTTCACAGAATTCGGGCTGATGGGAATTATAATTGAATAATATTATGTGGAATTTAGAGCAGCAAATTTTGTTTTAAAATTTAAATTATGCATACAAATTTATTTGATTGAATCAGAACAAGTGATTTGGAATAGATATATTTTTTAAGACTTATAACCAAGAAATTGCTTAAAAATTTTAATGCAGTAAACTAAAAAAAAAAATGTCTGATTTATCTATCTAGAATACTTAAATCATATTAATTTTCTGTGTCTACAAAAATGTTGTTTATAAATATTATTGGTTCTCCAAAAGGTAGGGTATTTCAGTTGCGTGTTGTCTTAAATGCACATTTCTTTTTTTTTTTTTTTGAAAATAAATAAAAAAATGCCTTGCATATTTGTGCAAGCTCTTAACTTAAATGCGATGGCGTCATGCGGGCTCGATAAAAATGATGCGATTCTTGTTGCTGTTGTTGTTGGTGTTTGCCATTTTTGGAGCTGTTGCATAAATTTACAGAAATTATAGCTAGATATATCTTTCAATTTAAATTGTTGCTGTTTTTACGAGCTGCACAAGTAATTCGCCCAAGAAACCAAACTTGAAATGTAGCCAAGTAACTAAGTATCTAAGTATCTGTGCATCTATTAGCTAAAACTAAGTATGTGTGCTGAAACTAAGGTCACGCCCTCTTTTGTGTAGGCAAACAACAAAAGCCATTTCGCATGCTGTTTACATTTATGCAACATGTTGCGAGTGGCAACTTTGTATCTAGATACTTTCAGTTGGTGTGTGTGTGTGTGTGTGAGACTGCGTCTGATTATGACATTTAACATGAACACGTAGCTAGCCCAACACATGCGAGCGACAGCATTGATATTTTTTTGTCTTTCGCTAGAGTTTTTTTCTTTTTTTTATTTTTGGTATTTTTAGTAGACACGAACGCACAGCATGGGCTGAAGAACTGCAGGCCAGTTCTCTTTTTTGTTTTTTATTTTTCGTTTCTTTTTTTTTTGCTAGCTTCATTGCGGATTCATTCATTCATTTCGTGCTGCTGCCCTGTCATATTTTGCGGTCTTATCGCAGAGCCAAAACGAAATTGGCAAACATTTTAAAGCGCCAAATGCACATGAAAAAAAAAACAAAAAAAAATAATAAAAAAAAGTAAAAACTGCAATGCACTCAAAATGTAGCTACAGCTCAAGAATTAGAGTCGGGCTTGGGACTGGGTTCGGTGTTTGTCCATGGCTAAATTGGCTTGTTCGAATGTATCTTGATAAGAGCTGACGGCCTATTGGCAGCGGAGTCAGCGCATTGTATTGGAAAATGTTTTTTCCTCGATATTTCCTATTACTTTTATGCATTCATTTTATTTTTTGTGTGCTTGCCTGTTGAAGTGGTTTGTTGTTGAAGTTGTTTTTGTTGTTGACACTCACCTGCAAAGAGAGAAGTTGTGAATTAATTAAAATGTGTTAAGCAAACTGTGGATTGTAAAACTAGTACTTATCTATAATCTCAGTGTATGTAAAGTAAATGGGAGTTAAAAAATAAATCTCCCAATTAATCCACCTCAAAGTTATTTAAGTGATACGAACATACATACATAAATATAATTGAAAATATAAGTAAACAAGAACATTTTTATGCTCTTAGAGGTTTTGGTAATTTTAAATAATATTAAATATTTTGTTTATGTTTAATAAATGGAATTTTTTTACGACATCTCAAACATAAAAAATTCTTTCTTGTTTTCTAAAATTCAAAAAATTAATTTTTTATACATATTTATTTTCTTTTTAAATTTCAAGCAATCGATTCTCTTAATACAACCCGGTTCTCCATAGATCATTCGCCTTAATGTCAAGGAAATAAAAAGCAGTTAAATGTTTTTAATTCGCAACGAATGCTTGGCAAATAACTGTATTCAAATTTCTGTATAATTTTAGAAGCCTTCGTTTGATAATGTTTTAAAGTGGATTAAAGAGGAAACAATCGAAACAAGTTTCGAATGATATGCAAAGAATAAATAAAAAGCAACTTAAGGCTTGACTGCTTAATGATCGGCTTATAGAGCACTCGAAATAAATACTAATACCTTAACAATGGGCTTACAATATATTTATACAACTTGATCGACTGCCAAATATGCAAGTGGGTCTCAGCTATAAATCAATTAGTTGTCAAATTTTCAAAATGTGCAACTGAAAAATGTGAATTTGTCACCTTAAAAACAAGTTCTCTAACGAAATCAAGTGGAACGAGAACAGCTACAACAACAAGAGCAACAATAATAACAGCAACATAGACTTATTTGACACTTGTGCTATTTTGTTGCCATTATGGAGAGTGTGGGCGTCAAGTTGAACGAGAGAAACATGACGCTGTGTAAGGTCAGACGTTCACCAGTGCGTATGAGCAACAATTTTTCTTTTAATTGTCGCATTAAACAGTTAACGGGAACCTTTTCACTTGTGTTTTATTTTTGCCTGCAGTTAATTGTTTATGCTAATTAGATTTTACTGAGGAGCAATTAAAACACGCTTTAAGCGCATTTTGTTCTCTTTATAAATAAATAATGAAGGAAGCGAATTTTGAAGCATCTGAAATTCTCGGCACAAATAAAGGTGTGAATACGATTGTCGCGTAAATGTTAACGGGTGCTTTTGCCTTATTAGTGCCTGAAATGTAACTTCGTGTCAACTGCGCCACAAAAGCTGCCGCAACATTTCGAGTATAGTTGACAAGCGCGCGTATCTATGAGTACGTGTATCTGTTAGATGTTCCAGCCAACCGTTGGACGCTCTTCAGCATAATTGGTTGCATTTGTCAAGCAGCGACTTATAGGTTCACAACACGGGTGCTCAATAAACTTACATTTCGAAAAGCAAATATTTTCTATTTTATTGTATTAAACTTAAATTCAGTTAAAATTTTTTGAAAAAAAATTTCAAAATTTATTTTTTCTGATTTTTTAAATAAATTATAAATATTATATAAAAGTAGATTTCCTTTGCATGAGCACCCCTAATGCATATACATCAACAACAGCTTACGGTCAAATTTTGTGCATCTCTTGACCGTTGCACACATACACACACGCACACATGCATAGTTTGCGGTCAAAGCTCGTGTCATTTATCTTGATGTATGTCCCTGCCCTGCTTACCTGCCACCTCTCCCCCTTATCAAATTGGCTTAGCTAACAGGTAGTGTAAACGTCAGTTAGCCAGCTCTTTTGTCATCATAGCCCCGTCCGTCTAGACTGAGGAGCGTATAGCAAATTGCATTTGATTGAACGCAGCGTTGACAAAAGACGTAAAAGTCTGTAATAACTGTAGGAGTCCGTAGATAAACCCCGCCTTACTCCCACCACACCCCTTCCTCACAATAGCATTTGTCCAGGTTCAATGCTTCAATTAAATTTGCTGTCAATCATTTTTTTGAGTTTGTTGTTGCATTTCTGCTGCTTTCCACTTGGTTTGTTTTCTGTTTTGAAAAATTCGTTGAGCATTTTGAAAATTTCATAGCTGGTTTCGATTAGCCAAAGCTGTCGACGCTTGTCTGCTTGGCCAGCAAAATGGGTTTTTTGACTTTGACTTTGACTGATTTGCATTGAAGTTCATTGAGGTGTCTGTCTGTCAGTCTGTCAGGTGTATGTGGCTCCCGTGGTTAGCTATTAGCGGTGGGTGGGTGGTTTTAACGTGGGGAAACTCTTTTGTTGGGCGAAATTGCTTTTGGCTGTAAATATAGCAGCTGCTTTTATTTACCATAGCTATTAACCTTAATTTAAAATTTCTCTACTGTAAAAATACATGCTTATGTAAGAGAAAAATTATCTGTAGAATTGTGCAACTTTTAGTGTTTATATTTTAATTTTTTTAAAATTTATATACATATATATATTTTTTTATTTTTTTTTTACTTTAATGTAAGCTGAAAAGCAAATTTTGCACCTATTAAAAATTTTGTAAATCTTATTTTTTCTTTAAATTTTTATGTTTTTATTTCTTATTACCTTAAAAATACATGTTTATGCAAGAGAAAAATTATGTGTAGAATTGTGCAACTTTGAATGTATATATTTTATTTTTTCTTTTAACTTATATACATATATATTTATTATATTTTTTTTTTACTTTGCACAAATTGAAGCTGAAAAGCAAATTTTGCACTTATTACAAATAATTTTGTAAATTTTATTTTTTCTTACAATTGTTATGTTCTTATTTCATATAAATTTATAAAAATGCTGTCTTTGTTATCTTCGATTCTGAACTTTTACTTTTTCTTTGCTATTTGACATCAGCAGTTAACAGGTAAGAATTAGTTGGTTTTATGTGCAACCCTTTCAATCGCAATCACAATCTAATTCACTGGCATTTACACCTCATTCTCTCTCAGTTTGAATCGCTCTTTTGTATCTTTCTCTCACATTATTTACCGCCCACTTCCTCGCTACATTTACATTTATCAGCTAAACGAAACACAGTTCTGCTCAGTTTCTATTTTTGTTGTTTTTGTTATTTTTTTTGTTTTTTTGCCTACCCACAGCGTGTGTGCTCGCCGTGAGAACTGTGCCAGGTGAATGGCTCTCCATTGTTCTTGGGCCCGCTGTTGTTCGGAGCGACATTTGTAAGAAACCTGGCGCTCTTTTACCTATTTTCTTGTGCAATTATTTTTTATAATAGCGCCTGCTTCTCTCTTTCGGAATTATGCAGGTAGCGTTCCGCACTTTGTCGAAACTGTGAGCGCAGTTCATTAAGGGTAATGCATGCCAAAAAGAAAAGATTGAAAGAGAGACAAATTGTCTGAAAAGTACACACACACACACACACACGCACACACAGCCACATCAGTCTTAATGACAAAACGTCGTCTTTCCTTGAGCACCTGCTGCAGTTCCTTGAAAATTTCTTTTACCTTCATTTGTTGTGCAGCAACGCCTACAACAACAACAAGCATGATACTGATTCTTTCAGGACATGTCCTGCTCCTTAGAGAAAATGTTTATAAATAATTAAACTGCTGGACTTGTCGGTGGCCGCTTATTGATTTAAATACCCTGTAGCCATAAAGTGAAACGAGAGAAGTTATTTTGTGTATAAAATTGATTGAAAAAAAAATCACGAAAATCTGATTATTTTAATAGAATATAATATATCGATTTTTTGTTAATAATTTAAATTTATATCTAAATTTTAATTTTAATCTCTCAATTGAGATATATTAGGCGAACATATTAAAACAAATTATTGGCTCTAGCTCTTATACTTTAGGATAATTATCGATAATACGGAAACGGAAAGAATTACCAATAATACGGAAACGAAAGAATTATTCACACAGACAGATAGACAGACAAACAGACAGACAGACGACCACGGCTAAATCGACTCGGCTAGAGATGCTGATCAAAAATATATATTAAATATAATATAATATGTATAGATATAGTTGCAATAATAAATTGGAAAATTATATTTCGAGACTCTAACCATTTTAATAATATTTCGATTTTTAGCTCATATTAATTTAATTTAATTGACAACTTCTATCCACTCAGTTGAGTTATATATGTTCATGATTTTTGTTAGCTACAGGGTATTTATTACTCGATTATTGTTTAGCTTGGTCTCCCCTTAAGTTATCTAACATTGCGGAAACGTGTGGGATCTGTTGAGCTGGCTTAGGGGCTGCTAGCACAGTTCATTGCACTGACCCACTGAAGTTGCTGTCTCTTCTTCTTCTTCAGCTTGTAAGCCATATAACTAGCCACAAGTACCTTTAAATGATGACATTGTAGCACATCAAATAAGCTGGGCTCCGAAGTCTTACATGTGTGTGTTTATTTCCACGGCCTGTCACATTTGTCATACGGCGAGCGTCTCATATTTCCATAGCTGTTTAACATGTGCACACGAAGGACCCTGAATGTGTGTATGTATGTGTGTGTGTGTGTGAAACTGAGGGGAGGAACTGCGTCCAAGGCTGTGACACTTGAGGTGCCCGTGAGAAAAGTGCATCTCTTCTTTTTATGTTTCTTTATGATGTGCTAATGGGCGGTAAACATTTCGCAAGCTTCATTGATTTTTATGCATTGTTTATAAGCGGCACAGCTCAAGTGTGATGAATATGTTTTTGTTTTTGGCTTATGTTGTATAATATATAACATGTGTTTAGTAACTACATTTCAGTTATTTTCTTTTATCTGCAATTCATAAATATGAGCTCAGTATTTATGTTTCGCTAGCAAATCAAATTCGGCATTTTATATTAATTGTTTTCAATGAATTTGCATTAAATAGGAAGTAATTAAATATAATATGTAATAATACAAAATGGTTATATTTTTTAAAAATATTTTCAATATTTTTTTTACATTTCTTTTTTTTTGATTTGCTAGCAAATTATATGACTTCTTTTCAATAAACTCGAGTTATGCAGGAAAAATTTAATTGTGATATTTAATAATACCAAATGTGTATATTATAAAAAATGTATATAATATAAAAAATATTTGTAATAATTTTTTTCATGAATATGTACTCAATATTTATGTTCTGCTAGCAAATAAATTTTGGAACTTATTCTTTTCAATGAACTCACTTTAAATTGGAAACAATTAAATAAGATATGTGATAATACAAAATGTGTATATTTATTTAAATTTTATCAAAGATATATTAAGAAATAAATTTAAAATAAATATTTTTTATCATAAAATATATATAGTAAATCTCATAATCTTCAAATCTATTTTATAATCGATAAGTTTAAACGTGTTTTCATTTAAGACTTTCTCCCAAAATCGTAATTTCTGCACTTCCTGCTCCTAATTGAATCGATCTTAATTTGTGTGTGTGCGTGTTTTTATGGTCAACAAATTAATAATTAAAATTATTTTCATTGATCTGTATTTATTAGGCGCGACGCTTTTCCGCAAACGAAAATGAAAAACTGGTCAAGTTTCGGTCGTTAGAAAAAGTGACATTTGCGATGTGGCGAAAACAAGTTGGTTTAACCACTTAGTTGGACATCGCCTAGAGAGTGAAATCTTTTCGACCAGGAAAAGTGCTCGGAAACATGTGCTGCAGGTTGTGCTCGCAAAGATTTATCAACATTGTCATTATCATCGGCCGCATCATCATCATCACCATCATTATCATTACACAAAGGCTGCGGCAATCTTTTGTCATTCGGAGCATTCATGATAAATGAAATTTTCTGCACTAAACGTTGCTTTTACTTAAGACCAAAAACTTTTGTAGTGCGTGTGTGTGTATGTGTGTGGATTATGTGGGGCGGCGTTTATCATTATTGTAATTTCTGGCCATAGGCATTTGGCCAAGACACGCACGTCTCTCACGCTCTGGGACATTTGGCACACAGCCAAAACAAGAACAACAATGACAACAACAGCACCATAATTCAACATATGTGATTGATTGTAATTGAGGTTGGTAAAAGTTGTTGTGTTAATGTCAAAGCCAGGGTGCAATAAAAAAAAAAAAAAAAATAAGCAACAAAAAAGAATCTGAGCATAAAATGGGGCTTTGGGGGCTGTCACGTGTGAAGAAAATCCAAAGAAGCGGCAAATTTTCTACAAAAAGCTTTGAATGTAAGCCATTTGTCATTTCAGCAAAAACACAATAGAAAATGAAATTCAATTGTTTAATGAGTATAAATTGATAATTGATTGATTAAGGAACTTAGCTTTGAGTAAGGATACATTTGATATTCATAACAATATATACTTAATTAAATTTTCAATTTTAGCTTATGGTTAGTTGGGAGCTTATAATAAAAAAGAAAAAACACAAAAATAAAATTTAAACTGTAATAAACGCAGCTTAATGGCATTATTTTCAAGCTACCCAATTAAAATAAAATCCAGTTACTCAAGTCTAGTTCTTTTTTTTAGTTCTAACATAATCATAACATAACCCTTCTTAACAATAAAAAAGCTTTTTGTCTAATTAACACAGAAACCTTCCCGAAAATGACCGTCAAATCTAATTTTCAACTTGAGACAACTTTAAGTTAAGGCCAAAAAAATATAAAACTTCAGTTGCCAGAAATTTCACTTGCGAAAGTTGTGGAAAAGTTAAGAGCACACAGAGCTGACCAGGTTTTTTTGTTTGAACTTTTAAATTTTTATTTTTTTTTTTCTTATATTTTTTTGTGGGGTTGGGTAATGCTGAAAAGCGCTTCAAAACTGAGAAGCTCGAAAGGCACATTAACACGTTTCAAATGGCTTTAAATACGTTGCCAAATTATGGCAAGAAATATAAAACAGAAAACTTGGGAAAGTTTGGCATATCTGGAAATATGTCAGAGTGTCAACAGCACAAAATAATAAACGAAATAATCATAAGCAGCATAATCATAATGATAATACTATGAAGAAGAAGCAGCAGCCCCCCTCGAGCCAACAATATTTTTGTTGTAATATTATCTGACTTTTGTATCTGCCACTGCTCGCAATGATTGCCCAAGCGAGCAAGAAAAGGGGTGTATGCCCCGCCCCCCTCTCGAAACTCCCGCCAGCCAGTTGTAGGTCTGTCTGTGAGTTTTGGCCTTATGCAATTGTCATTATTGTTTGCTGTGGTAATTGTTGTTGTTGCTTTTGCTTTATGAATATTAAACTTAGATGAATATATATATTTTGTTATTGTCGCTGAATGCGCAAGCCGCGCGTATCTTTAAGATACTTTTTTTTTTCATTTTCAAGTGCTGCGTTTTGTTTGCTGCTGTTGAAAATTTCACTGCTTCTCTTGAAATTAAGTTGTGTCAGTTGGTTTTTTTCTCTTTATTTTTGTTTCACAATTAAATGCGCCAAAAGCGTAAATTTAATTAATTTAATTGTTAAAGCAAAAGAAATGTGGTAGAAAAATTTCAACTTGGCCACATTCCAAGGCTAAGTTTGTGCCAGTTCGAGTTTAATTTATTTCAGTTATTTTTAAAAGAAATTTCCACATTACGTTAAACATTTTTGTGAAAAATAAAGTTGTTTTGGGCTTAAACTTGTTAAACAAATATTTAAGATATTGTTGGGCAAAAACTAATAAATGTTTTTATTTAAGTTATTAATAATTTTTTTTATAATTTTTATAGTTTAATATATCATTTAATTCTCACAAACCACATAGCTAATTTAATTAATTGTCAAGATAGATTCAGAGTCATTAATGAAAAATCATATTGCTCACTTTATTTCCTACATAATTAACTGAGGACTTTAATGCCTTATTTCAATTAATTTCTATCAATACTAAAAGATAAATCTGTTTATAATAGAATTAGATTGTGTGTTAAGCTTAGTCTCTTCATAAAAACATCATCAAACCGTTTAAATAGGAACTCAAACAATTAGTAGACGCCTACGACAAACTATGACTAATTGATGATGCTCAGCTTTGCAAACACAGATATAACAAGAAAAAAAAAGAACCGCAGACAAAAAATTCCTCACTTGAGCGAAAGTATTTTATATGCCATAAATTTCCATAAAGCGTTATTCCGATTACTCATACACTCATACGCAAAGAGACAAGTGAATCATCTATGAATAAAATCTGAATGAGATGTGCACAGTAATGCCAACGCCCCGAAGTGCCAAATGATGCAAATTCATTCAGCAGAATTTTTTTGTTATTAACAAAATGTATATATATATAAATATATAAATATTCATATATACGGTGTTATTATTATTACTTTTTTAATTTTTGGCAAATGATTGCATTTATAAATACAGCACGCGGTCAACAAAATGTACGTGTTTTGTATGCAAATTTATTTTAGCGCGAAAAGTGTATCTGATGGATGCCATAGCGCAAAAAGTGTATCTGATGGATGCAAAATGCGCTACCATGACATTGGCCGCATGTTGTGCAGAGTGTTTTTCGTGTTTAAACATAAAAATTAAAATGCCTGCGGTTCGTATTTATGGTATTTTCATTTTTTTTTTGTTTTTCGTATAGATATAATTTTTTTTTTCTTTTTTGTTGCGGTCGCGCTTGGCAGACGGGTATATAAATTTTTTGTTGTTAATATGGCCAATCGTAAAGTAGACAACTGGAGGAAGGGCAGGGAATAGCATATGTTAAAACACATACGTTTTTAAATAAGTTGCCACTATTTAAGCATGTTTGTTGTCGGACACCTGCCAGCCATAAACTTTTGTAGCATTGCATTATATAACATTTATGACAGACTTTTTATTGAATTATATTTTGATTAATGTTGCGAGCAGAAAATTGGGAAGCTGAAGTTAAAGCTATAAACGTATTTTGTATCTTCATTGATTTTTTACTGTATTGTGAAATCAATATTCTTTAAAACTTTTGATTTTAATTTTTTAGAGATCTCATTTCTTTTTTTTTTTTTAATTTTTTACTGTATTTAGTTTTTTTTTGTGAAGTGTTGCATCTGTATATTTCATAAATGTTTTCAATATAATCCAGTTTTTTCAGCTGTAAATTTGCAAATATTTTGCCAGACACTTTCCGAACGGGTTTTCTAAAAGTAGTTTCACAAAATTAGCTGCACAAACTGTTTCATGTTTGGTACACTTCCAAAAAGTCCGAGTACTGAGTGTAGATCCAATTAGTTGCTTTCACATTTCAACAGTTTAGAGCCAAACTGTCAACACTTTGTTGGACCGCACTCAATTGCCATTTCAATGGGCCACTAAAGATGTCAGTCTTCATTTAAGAACGAGATAATTTCTATGCTAGCCTTTTGCACTTGCGAAATCATTGGGTAACAATTTCTGTCATATATACAGAATATTTTTTTTTTGTATTTTTTTTTTGGGTTCAGCTTCCAAAAATGTTGAAAAACTCAACTAAAATGTGACATTTGACATTTTTTGGTTAAGTGCTTGCTGCAATCGCTCAAAGGCGAAAACCATTTAAAAGTTTTGTCATTGAGTGGAAAATCAAGAGAACAGCGTCAATTTGATGACGTTATGAAAGTGAACACTCAGATTTTCCAGCTAATTTAGCAGCTGTGCGTGGCAATGGAAAGTTAAGGCGAGTAACAAAAAAGTTGTAAGTGCTTGGCTCGGGCTACTGCTCGACTAGTAGATGCCCTGTACAAATCTACAAAATAGGTTCGTAGGACTTTCTAAAGTTATACGGGAGCAGGTAGAAAAAAATGTTGAATTTGTAATACCTCATATTGCTCTACAATATAAATTGGTAACAATCTCTAAAGTTTAATAGGAGCAGTGAGAGAAACATCATATTACTCGTTAAGTAGATACCCTATATATATTTTCAATATACGTAAGTAATAATTTATAAATTTTTATCTGAATTTGTTCACCTCAGTTACAAAAAATTTGCATTCCTTGTTTTACAATCCATTTTGCAGCCATTTTTAATTAATTACAGGGTATATAAAGTTGCTACTGGCTGCGCAGCGTAGCTGACAATGAGTGAATGCGCCCAGAGCAATTTAAGTCTATTGTTCTTTTTGGCCCATTAAAAGCAGCCCCAGCCACAGTTAGTGCCCCCCCGTCCCCTGCCCCTCGGGGAACAAGCCGCACTAATGAGCGTCATGGCATGCATAATGCATGGAAGCGCCACCAAGGCACCACCCACCACCACCCACTGCCACCCACTCGACTGTAACATAATAGTGGCTGTCAAGTGCAGCGCATGTGTAAAAGATACAAAGATACTAAGATACTTCCTTGTCCAAGAGCTCTTTGGGCCACAGTCGAGTGCGCACACACAAACTTAATGACAATATCAAATTACCCCGAGACAGACAGACAGACGGACGAACAGTCACGACAATTTGCATGACACACTTAGCCAGGCCACACTGCCAATTGTGGGAGTGGCAAAATGCTCAAATCCTCAGCTGTCCGCAAGTTGGACTTACTGCCAGTTGGCAGTTTGTCAATGGCTTGTTAGCACTGTCCACAGAAACTTACTGCAATTTTCACTGTCAGTTTCTAAAAGCCGCAACGAAACTACGAAAATGAAAGTAATTTGCAAAAGCCCCACGGCTCCTCTTCGACTTCTTATTAAAACACACAAAGATCGTGAGGCCATAAACAAAAAAAAAAATAAAAAAAATTAAAAATAAACCCAGAGAAACATGTGAAAGTCGCTGCTCGCTTGATGCTGTTTGATGCGGCTGTTTGATGCTTTGGCATTTGGCGGATGGGAGCACAAACGAAAGTCTTGGGTTGCCTAATCATCATTTCTGTGCTTGACTTCATTTTTGCGGTAATATTATTAGCTACTTAAAGCTAAATATAGACAAATTTTGATCAAGAACTTAACAAAAATGATAAATGTTTCAGATAATTTAATTACAGTTTTTTTTTAAGAATTGTCTTTAACTTTTTTTTTCAATATTTATAGTATTTATATTTTTAAAAGTTTGTCTTTGTCTTTTGTCTTTAACTTTTGTAAATTTTTGAGTTAAATATGTATTTTAATTTTTTATAATTTATACAGTCAAAAATGTTGCCTCGAATAAATAAGAGCTTGAAATTGTATTATGTTCTGCTAAGCAATATTTTTTAATATTGTTAGCATTTATATTCACTAAAATTGTAAGTTTTTATAGAATTTTATTAATTTTCTTTTTTAAATTTTGGAGCTTAACATGTATTTTAATTTTCTGTAATTTTTACATTCCAAAATGTTGAAGATTTTCGACTTGAATTAATGAGCTTTTGAATTTGTATATTCTGCTAACAAATATTTTTCAATATTTATAGCATGTGTATTTACTGAAATTTTAAGGTTTTATATTATATTAAATTGAATTAATTTTTTTTAAATTATTTATTTCAATATGTGTTTTTAATTTTCTACATTTTTGACACTCCACAATAATGAAGATTTTTGACTTGAACTAATTTGTTTCTCTATTGTTTCCTTAACTTCCCATATTTTAAATACATAATCAGCGCCTCAATAATTATTTTTATATCATATCGTAAACCTGAAAAGTTCGCTGTCTTTGATCTATTATGGGCTTGCCATTATCTTTGCTCTCATTTCCGACACTTTATTCATGATCTTCCTTTCTCTTTTGCCACCATGCTGTTTAATTGATTATCTCCCACACTACAAATTATTTCTCATTCCAAATTGTGTAAAACCTTTTTTTCTGCTTTTGTTTT
Organism: Drosophila micromelanica; assembly: GCA_004143825.1. Lineage (NCBI taxonomy): Eukaryota > Metazoa > Arthropoda > Insecta > Diptera > Drosophilidae > Drosophila > Drosophila micromelanica. The sequence goes on from SCDY01000248.1 coordinate 101,759, forward strand.
CCTCATTCTGGTGCATTTTTCATGGGGTCTTTGCATGCCTGGTAAATAACTTCCTGCATACTTAGCCAACTCAACCCAACCAATTAATCAAAAAATAAAAAAAACGGTAAAAATAAGGTTTATACGTGCACGCGATACCTTTCTAAAGTACTTCCTCAAAATTAGTCATATCGATAAGAACTTAAATTTATAAGCATTAATTACTCGGAAATCGGAGGTATATAGTATATATATAGTATGTAACTTACTGACGTAAGTTAGAGAGACTTCAGTTTTTTTGCGCACTTACCTATAAAGAAAGGAAATAAAATATGATTAATTAGTGAGTCAAGTAGTATTTAAATATTGTGCAGTATTTTAAAAATATCTTGAGTATTTTTAAGAGTGCTTTGCAAGTACTATAAAGAATACATATAAGTTTATATTTCTGTTGTAAATTCGCATAAATAAGGAGAGCCAACGCCCACACCATATAGATAAATATATATAGATAGATAATTTTACACAGTTGATCATTTAATGAAGTGCAAACAAAATGGAAAATTACATATGACATATTTGTACATATATATATATATGTTCATACATGTGCAGGCCGTCGAACTTTGAAGGTCTTAATTGATCGCAGCATTTCCGTTATTGTGTGCTAGGGTTGCCAGATCAGTGTCAGCTATATTATTAGCGTAACCATACAATCTGTTTGCTTTTCTAGATTATATAGTATACAGTCTGCAACTTTCATCTTTTATATTATTTATACTTGCTTTTTCAAGTCCGTGTGATCTTCTCGTCTCCAGGCAGATCATGGTTAATGACTGCAACACATTGACCCTGAATGGGTGTCTGTCTGTCTGTCTGGCTGAACACAAAGCGTGGCCATTGTCTGATTCTTGTGGCGTCTTCGTAAATTGTCAGCTAATTGCAGTCGATGTGAAGTTTTGTGGAATTATTGATGTTTACTTTGAAAGGCGGAAATATAAGTTGTCCTATCGATAGCACATATATATATATACATGTATATTCTAAATGAAACAACCCACGACTTGTCAAAAACTTGCCGCATAACATTGATAAATATAATAATATATAATGCCTATTGACAGCACTACATTTAAATTGTCACCTTTAGCAAACTCACACCAACAAAATAGTCAAAAACCAAGAGAGATCTATTTTCTAGGGGCTTGTCGAAAATGAAATACCCTTTCAGTTAAATTAAAAAATTAATGATCATATTACAAAAAATATATTTTTTAATTGATTGTTTTTGTTTAATTAGTTTGATATCTCAAAGATTTTATTAAAATATTTCAGGGAATAATTTGATAATCATTAATTATTATATTATGTGTTTTATTATTTTATATAGACATCACACAATTTTCTTATGCGTTGCATATTTCATGACAAATTTATAATACTTTTTTAAAGTGTGTTCACAAGTAATCTCAATACAAAACTTGAATTCTTTTTTAAGCCATTTCGTGTGCCTAGCCAAATTTGGCTTGTATTTCTATAAAAGGCTAAATATTTTTAGTGGCGTTGCGCGTGTCCAAAACTTGAGATCAACAAAAATTTGCTTAAAATTTTGGTTGCTGCAACTGGTTGTCACATTTGTTTTTTTTGTTTGTTTTCTGATGACTTTGAAATTCGATTTAGAGACCGACTACGCAACCTGCCAGATCTTATCAGCTAGAGCTGCCTTATCTTATCTGGGTCCAATACAATTCTTGAGTTGCACAAATTTGTGTTAATTACGTCACTGAAAGAAAACACTGTTCATTAGGCCAAGCGCCACACAATTGAACGGGTTGCGAGTACGGGGTTTGAGGTCAACCGGCAAACAATTAACGTTCCCAGCATGTGGGAGTTTCAATACGGGGCGAGTCTATATTACGTACACTCTTAAGTGATTAAGGTCAGGCCGGTAATTAGAAGACCAATAAATGAAATTGGGTGAGCTTCGGATGAGGTGTTAAATATACACCACATAAAGCGGTCACTTTGAAGTGCATTTGGAGAAGATTTCGAAAAAAATGGAGGAGCTGCTTCAGAGAAGCCCTGGAGAATATGTTGGGGAAATCTTCCAAATTGACTAAAAGACAATTGCATAAAATATTTTGAACTGGGAACTGGTTCGTTTTCATATTAATAAATAAATTCGTTAAGTATTTAGAATGCTTTTCTGAGAATGCTACTTTATAATTATCAAAAATATTCAGTACATATATATATATATATATATATATATATTTTTTTTTAACTATAAAAAATTTTTTAAAAATAAATTCTTAGTGTTAAAACTAGCTATATATATTTTTTTTCGACGTAAACTGGTTTGCTTTTATATTAATTTTTTAAGAAAACAAATAAATAATGAATGCTACTTTATAAATATCCAAAATATTTTAAAATATTCAATACATATTTTTCTATTTTATTTTAAGCCATAAAAATAAAATATATTTCACAACGGAACTGCATAAATTCTTTGTGTTAAAACTAGCTATGTATATTTCATAAATTTTTTCGCCGGTAACTGGTTTTCTTTTATATTAATTTTTAATTAAAATGAATAAATTCGTTAAGTATTCAGAATGCTATTTTATAAATATCGAAAATATTTAAAAATGTTCAATATATATCAAGCATATGTATATAACATATTAAACAACGGAGCTGCATAAATTCTTTATGTTTAAGCTAGCAATTTTTTCGCCGTAAGCTTTTCTGTTTTTTTCTTCTTTTTTTGCAGTTTTAATTAAATAATGACAACATTGCAACATGTGGCTGGCCACATTTCAATGCAAGTTTACCTAACGAATATTGACAGACATCAACGCAAACGTTGTTGAAAAAAGTATTAAAATTAATATCAGAACTGTTTCAGGACTTTTGGCATTGCAACTGTTCCATGTTGACCAAAGGGCCAGAAATTTCAAACAATTAGACAGACGGCCAGCTAACGAACCATGGCAAATATCGAGGAAAAACTCGTAACTGTTGCCGGCTGGGCATTTTCCAAAAGGGACAATTGCGTGGCATGACATATCGAAATTGGGAAAATAGCAAGTGGAAATGCCCAGGCCCATTGTTCCGCCTAGAGAAACAGCTGGCCGAAACCAGAAACTGAATCCCTGTGCTGTCTCCTTTGTTCTGAAAAACATTTTGCGCTGTTTAAATTTAACTTCCGCTTTGTGTAGATTTTCTTCTTCTTCTGTTTTTTTTTTGGCTGACTTGATTTTAGTGCTGATTTATATTGTATAGCCTGAGGCCATATATTGAATATCAAATATGATTTTAGGATGCCGCCCAGCAAAAAAAAAAGCAAGAAAAATGTCTTCGAATTGAATTTTATGTCGCAGCAGCGCTGAAGTTGATGCTGATTCTTGCTTCGTTTCATTTTTTTTCATTTTATTTTTTTTACTGCACTTTACTGAGAGCAACAATAAATTGCCTTTTATATATACACTGCGGCTGCATTATGTATGACTACTATGATGTGGATATATCTATATATTTTTTATATAAATTCTCTTTGTGGCTTTGCCATTTATGTTATTAATGCGACGCATGCCTTGCGGCTGCCTTTGTCTGGGCCAGGAACCTGTTTGCCCAGGAGGCTTTGCTGCCTATTTTTTTAAACTTTTTTTTACCCTTTTGACGGCTATTATTAAATTGCCAAGTTTTATGTAACAAAAGAAATATATATTTATAATGTAAAAATATATATTTTAGAAGTTACTGAACACACGCGAATTTGATTTTATATGGTTCACTGTTTATTTATTTTTATTTACTATTTTTAAATTTACTCAATAAGTTTCTTTAATATTAATTTATTGTATTACCATATCTTTTTTTTTTGTTTTTATAAAATTTGTTTACTATCTCTATAAAATACTTTATTTAACTTAAATTCAAATACACTAGCCTTTAATAACCTTTTTTTGACTGCTTTAAAAAAAATTGGCCAGAAAGTGTATTTGATATTCGCATATACCCAATCAGTTTTTCTTTTTTGCTTTTTATTTGCATGAAAATCAAACTTTATAGCTGTGCATATAAAACATATATCGTTGATTGATATCGCTTAGGCATTTTTTGATGCGCAAAATTTCATTAAATTTTAGCAGCTGCCCGCATATTTTACAGATGCCAATATTAATAGCCATTTTGGAGGCATTTGCTGCCTTTTACAGAATGTGCCTGCTGGCAATGTAATTACTAGCGGTGTAATAACATTGAAGAGCGATTTTACTTATATAAATTTTTAATATGGTTTTTATAGGGCTAGCTGCTTTTAGCTTTTAATATTATTCTTTTGTTGCAAGGTGTGATAACATCAGGTCTATCACTTAATTTATTCATGTGTTTATTATAATTGTGTGTGGTCAAAATTTCGGAATAATATATATTATAAAAACTGAACTTCAAGATGCACAAACAATGTTGTGCTAAACGAGTTTTTTTTTCGAGAAACCCAGTATTTTTTAAAAATATTTCCCATTATTTATTTATTGAAAGTATTTTTACATACATATATGTGTTAAAGGAATAAATCCTATTATTTGCTAAACTGTCTTTTACATCTTAAAGACCAATATAAAATTAGGTAGGAACCTATTAATTTAATAAGTAAACAGTAGTCAATTGCAGATAATAAAACTCCAATCACTTCATTTTTGTTAAATTAATATTTACATATATTAAACGTTTTTTTTTGTTTTTTTTTTTTTAATAAATAACAAGACAAGAAATTTCCTATAGATTTCGCATTATAAACTGCTTAGCTGCGTTTTTGACTGCTCAATTAACTGGAAAATTGATCGTTCTAATTCGTGTCATGCAATGCAAAACGAAATTGAAAATTAGTGTGCGAGCAGTTGGCATTTCAGTAGTAGAGTCAAAAAACACGACAGATACAAGCCAACTCAGACGCTCGTTGTTCGTGTCCAGAGACTGCGACATAGTCCAGGTAGATAGATAGGTAGGTGCTGGCAGCGGCTTACAACTGTAAACCGGTTCGCGCCGTTGCGCATGCGCCGGAAAACCTGTCCAACGATTTGCTCTGCCCCCAAGACAATATAATGGAAGAGCTCGACGTGGCCGCAACAGCCTCAATGGCGCATCAATTATGTTAATGAAGCTTTAAATGTGTCTTGATATTGAAAAACTTGTACAGCTTTTTTCACAAAAAAAAAAAAAAAAACAGAAGAAAAAAGGCGGCCGGTTTTTCCTATGCAGCTGCCAGCAAATAATTCAGTTTAAACAACAAAAATTTAAATAAATAAAGAATCTAAAGAGCAATTTGCATATGGCGACCTTTGGCAGACACCGGTTAACTTATAAACTGGGCCCACACCTTCACGTTGTGTCATTTTCACAGACCATATTACACACATTCTGTTTTTCTTGGCTAACGAGATTTTTGTTTATATTTCACGCTTTTGCAACGGCAACGACAATTCTGACCCTGAGCTGATTTATCCATAGTTTATGGCCGACACGTAACTGATTTACACTGTAATTTTGCATATAGGCAATATTTCTTTTCTGGCATTTGAAGATGGCGTAAATGCAACTATTTTCGAAAATTTATCCCTAATTAAATGACAGAGCTACGTTAAATTAGACTCCATTCCACTTAGCGTTTGAGATTATAATTAGAGCAAATGTTCTAGTAGTAAATTGTTTTGATTTAAAACGCGGAATCGATTAAAATCTAAACGAAGTTTTCTGAAATTTGTATTTAAATATTTTTCATAAAAAAATCTTTGAAAACTAGTCTCAAAAATATTTGTTGCCCTACTTTAAAGCTGTAAAAAGATGTGCATATAACATTCGAATATACGTATTCATATATCTATAACATATATATAAACTTATAACTATATGAGTTTTTTAAAACTTTTTTGGGATTTAAATCGCAGATTTTAGAAAAATCTCACCGAAGTTTTCTATAATTTGTATTGAAATATTTTTTGACAAAATACATTGAAAACTAGTCTCAAAAATATTGGTTGCCCTACTTTAAAGCTGTAAAAAGAGGTATGTGTATATATATAAAAAATGCATATATCTAAAAAATATGAGCTATAAAGCTCAACTTGGCATGCTTCATAAAGTTCTGCGCAGTGGTTTCTGTGGTGCACTTTCAACCGGCGGATTCACTCGGTAAAGTCAATTGCTGGCATTTGGTTGCAACGAGGTTTTATGCTTATGATTATAATTATAATAACATTTGTTTTTTTTTGATTTTTTTGCAATGCATTTAATGCAACGTTAAGCTTTGCGGAGCTTGTGCTGAAGTTTGCTTTGTAAGTATATATATAAAAGTGGGGGAATATGCGGTAGAAATTGTCAAACGGTGGCAAGGACAAAGTCTTGCAATATGCAAAATTTAAAAAAAATAAAGCCAGGCGAAAATAAAACTTGTTACCATAAGATTATATAAAAATCCAAATAAGCAAAAAAAAAAAAAACCAAAAGCCATGAGCCAAAAATAGTTATAAAATTATCAAACTTAAATTAAAGTCTTTAAAAATGTTGAAAAACGAGCTAAATTTCAGTGCAGTAAAATTGTTTAGAAACACTAAAAACTAGAAAAATTCGTAAACAATTTCTAAATTTGATATGCAGCAAATATCGAATAGTTTATATATATATAACCAAAACCAAGTACTGTATATTTATATGCATATATAGTAGTTTAGCCATAACCATGCCAAAGAAAACTATTGAACTGTGGATCGTACCATATCGGGCCTGAAGTACACCTGTTGCGTATACATGGAACTTTTCAACGAGGACGTCTTATCCGGAAATAATATGCATTTCCCTGGCAGGGTTCCTCTGCCTGGGCCAGAATTAATTGTTGTTGCTGTTGTTGTTGTTGTGTTGTTGTTGTTTGCTGTCAGGTGATGATGGCCAACGCCCACGTCTGTTTTCTGTGCCGTCAAACTGCTCGTCGAGTTGACTTTTGAAGCGTGCGACAACCGTTTCATATGCGTCCACATCTGATGCCAGGGCGCCGCGTCTTTCTATATAGTTTCAATATTTTTTTTTTTTTTTTTGTGGAGTTGGAGTTTTGTTTGTTTTTGGGTGTAGCATAGACGCAGGACACATGGTAGTTTCATTGTGGCATTTTTTGTGTAAGGGAATTGTGTACGAAAAAATAGAAATAAATACAATTTTATTTTAATTGAATGCGGCCAATTTGTTCATGTATATAAACTAAAGTTTGTCAACTTTTTGTTTTGTAATTTTCTTTTGAAATTTTAATTTTAATCTAAATAAATATTTGCGAATATTTCTTATAAAAATAAAAAAAAATTTATATATTTATATTATAAAAAATTTTTAATGTTTGCGTTTGTTTGATTTTAATTTATGAAAATCTGACAACAACATATAGTAATATATATATATGTATCAATATATGATTTTTATATTCAAACAGAAACTGCACGCACTTAACACATGGCACACGCACTTAACACCCTCACACATTCAGGCCAAATCACACCCCCCAAATGTACTTAACGCAAACCTGCTTTCCCCAACCATATCCCAGCTGCCGCTATGATGTCATACACTGGGCAGCGAACAATTCACAATGGCACCCGAGCAACGTCAACACGTTCACAATTTAAATTTCATTCGCGTGCGTTTTATATATTTTTTTTAGTAAGTACACATGGGCAGTATGATGTCAACCTTATAGACAGGCCCGCGTCACATTATATATATAAAACATTTTTTGAGATAACGGTAACGCAACATTGCGTTAGACGCCGGCAATTTGATAAAGCAAATATTTTAATGTAATTATTCGAGCAATTTGCTTGACAGGGTTGACTAAGTTGATTTACTGGAATATCAATGACAACAACTATATAACAGTTAATTTCTTATAAATGTGAATCATTGAATCTGGGAAAATATTAACATACTTTTTCTAAACGCAATTAAAAAGTAGTGTAAAAACGTAATTTAATAAAAATAAATTTTTAGAAAAATATATGTCACAAATATTTATCATAAATGTGAATCATTGAATCTGGGGAAATATTGATATACTTTTTCTATGTGAATATATTTGAAACTTTTGCGGAACATTTTAGTGTCTAAGAACTTAATTTAATAAAATTGAAATTTTTAAAAAATGTTTATCATATTTAAAAAAAAATTTTATAAGAGAATAAAAAATAGTTCGTTACATAAAAAATGTCCCTAACCAGCAGCTTTTTAAACATGCTTTGTATAAATTTATAGTTATATTTTTGTTTTTAATACCCCAAACACTAAACACAGTAGCTCTGGCCAAGGCTAAGCCCACAATTCAGCACAAAGGCCCCGCAATCATAATATTCATAGCTCATATTCACAAGCCCCAAACCCCAAATGCGGTCAGCAATGCATTTAAAAGTCATGCCCTTGTCGCTAAATGAGTCTATGGTTTTGGGGTCTCTAACCGCGGGGCGCTAACGTAATACTAAAATGAGAGAGAGAGAGAGAAAGAGAAAGATAGAGAGAGTGTGTACACCTACAAGCCAAAGCGCTAAACTAGCATCCGTTAGTCATGCAAGCGTTCTCCCCTGGCCCTAAGTTGATAAAAAAAAAAACAAGAAAAAAGGCAACAAGCTGCCATTTGGCAAGTGCAACAGCGGCAACGAACGGAAGCAATGAAAATGGGCACAACAATTGCCCCGGCACACACACACACATGTGTGTGTATTTGTTTTGTTGTAGTTGCCATGACCCACGCCTCCCTTTGCTGCATTTAAATGCATGCATATTGTTTTTTTTTGTGTTTTTAATCATAAACAATTCATTAAAACGGGAAACGGCAATTAAAGCCTGTATATATCATAAAATAATATATACACAAAAAGAGAGGAGAGCGAATGCGCAGATACCCTGTACTCAGATTAAATTAATTTAACATGTGTTCAATGAGAGGGGCATACAACTTAATTATATTCTTAATTTATACAGGGTATACAGATAAATATAGAGGGCATGCACGACATGTGGCAGAAGAAAGAAGAAGGTCAGTTCCCAGTTCGCATATTAAAGACTTAAGATATACATATTTGTTAAAGCTGGGGCCCCCCCACAAAGATAGCAGGTTGCTGTTTAGCTATAATGCGATGTGAATCAAATGCTAACCGAGTTATTCACGCATTCATTTGCACACACACACACACACACGCACACACTCATTTGTACACTCACATAATAAATGCTGATTGCAATGCTTCGTCTTCCTCTTGAGCTGCATCTTGATGCATCATTTCATAGGTTTTATTTTAGTTGAGTCTTGTCTTTTTCTCTCTCTCAATTTTTTTAATGCGAGGTAGGTCTTGAGACTGAGACTGAGGGGGCGCTTAACTCAATTGCATGTGTGCAACAATTCGTTGCAGCTTCGCACTGTGAGCAACAACAAACTCGATACAAGCAACAACATCAGCAGTGTGGCATGCAACATGTTGATGTAATATGCAAATTTGATGCTGTTGCGACCCATTGTTGCCAGTTTTTCCGTAGAAATTTGCAGTCAACGCGGTGTTGTTCAAGGAGAAAGAGGGAGCTGCATACAGTTTGAACAGCACTGTGGAAATCTTAAAAATATGTTTAGCATTTTTCCAGCTAAGATAAATATTTTGTTTTCTTGGTAATTTAACCAGACCTTGATTTCTATAAAGTCAAAAATAAATAAATAAATAATATATCTTTTATTATACATATATAATTAAATAAATTAAAAAATTGAATTATTTCTTAAGATCAGCTTGACTAGTTTTAGGTTTCTTATAAATATATACTCTATATTTCAATGCAAATAAAAATTTCTACACCCCCCTTTTGTTAAATGACCCTCTGATCTTTCTTGTTTTTTTTTTTGTCTTTTGAGGTCAGCCTTTTCACACTTTACTTGCCACACTTGGCGGCACTTGGCAACCCACTCTTTATCATCAATTTCACCCAATTTACATGTTGCCATATAAAAATTAACACACTGCTCTACTTAAAGGCCTGCTGCCCACCAAATGCAATCTATCAAAGTGCATTAAAAATATAAAATCGCCCCTCGATTTCCAGCTGGATGCAAGTTTCAGACGTTTCGTTTGTGGTCTGGGGTTTCGGGCTTGTTTTATGGGTCAAAGTGGCCGCACCATTTAATTGTGATATATTACTCAACTCTCCCAAAGCAAGAGAATTAAGATATAATAAAAAAAAATTACAGCGGGTACACTTCAAAGGCTGTGCCAAAGATCGGGTAGAGATATATGAATTTTAATTTTAGCGAAAATTGTAGGGCGTGGAAATACATTTCAAAGAAAATATAATTTCATCAAATTAATTAAAATCGTAAGTGCAGCAAATTATTCAAAATTATTTTAGTTGTAGCACAGAAATTCAGTTGTTAAAAGATTTACAAAATTTAATTTTGTTTTCAGTTTGAGGGTGTTTTAAGGAAATATTATTTTTATCCAATTTATTAAAATCATTAATTTTTTTAAAAGAAATTTTATTTTGTTTTCAGTTTAAACACGAACTTTGATTATAGTAGAAAATTTAAATAATTTCATCAAATTATAAAATATAAAAAATATAAAAATATATGTATACAAAATTGAATTTTGTTTTCAGTTCACATGCACTCCACATTTTAGCTTTAAGTCATGTGTTATATTTTCGCTCCAATTTATTTATTTTTATTTTAGCCCACATTTTCAACGAATTTTTTTTGCACTTGATTCGCTTGCCTCCATGCCCAATGCCCATTCCCGGGAATCCTCGATGCCACATTGCCGAAAATTGCACTATTGTGTGCCATTTGGAGCTGCGACTGGAAATTCCCTCGCGCAACTCGCCTCAAACTGAACCTGGGACCGGGCTCTGTTTTGTCGGTTCTAGAATTGGGCCTATGAACCCACCCTCTGCCCCCTTTTACCCCCGTTATTTGCATTAAGCCGGGCCATTTATTTGTATATTTTATTGTGGCGCATATTTTCCGCTAAAGTTTTTCCGTATGCTTCGTTTCGCTTTTCTTTTTTCCCCGCTCGCTTTATGAATGAAAACATTTTCGTCTGTATTTTGAGATGGTATTGGGGGGGAAAGGGGGTTGCATGATTTTCTAGGAATATGTGCACAAACATATATACAAATATTCGTTTGTATATAAATATATATCTTTGTTGGCTCATTTTTATTTTTACGCATTTCTTGCGTGTCTCGTTTTTGTTGTCTGACTTTTGTCTGTTTGTCTCTCGGTTTAGTTTACTTTTATACGAAGAATGGGGGGTGGGGGCGTCTAATGGGGCAGTCGGGTAAATGGGGAGATTCTACGAGGCGTCGCTCTATTTTTTGACTTTGCAGATAAGCAGCTAGTGTGCGTGTGTGCGTGTGTGTGTGTTTGTTGTGCGCCCACTTGCCACTTGTGCCCCGTGTTTATTCAACGATTTTCGATGCGTGCTTGCCGGCATTTCGGACTCAAATTACCCGGTTGCAGTTTTGCCTTAACCCTAAAATTTATTTGATTTTCTATTTATTTACCTAGCCGTATTTTTTTACTTCCCTCAAAGGAGTATATTCGGTTGCCGTATGTTTGTCTAAGATTTACGTCAGAAAAAAAATATTACAAATATTATTGACAAATTAAAATTGACAAACATGTTGAGCTCTCGGAGTTAAAGCTCCCAAATTGAAATCCCCCATAATTATTTCAAAACTAAATTGTTCTTAAAATGCTTGATCATGATTTATCCTTTAGAATTATAAAAAATATTTCCGTTTTAAATAATGGATATAAAATAAATATTTAAAATAAAAGTTTCTTTAATTTTTTTTTTTTAAAAAAAATTTTGTTAACTGCGAACGAGTATTGCGCTGTCGGTTACACCTGACAGCAACGCTTTTAATTGTCATATTTTGTTGTTATTTCAGCTGGGTGTGTTTGTAGTGTTATAGTTATTTTTGGTGTTTCAATTTATGAGCTAATTTATGGGGTCATAATTGCTCCTTATGGAGAAAACAAGTGATTGCGTGCTTTTGTCATAATTTACTTATACTATCTATTTTTAATGTTGAAGAATTATTTAAGAGAAAATTACGGTTCAATCAATTTTGTGTACAAATGTATTCCCAGAAACAATTGAAAAATAATTAAATCATTTTGTGATTTTAGTTTTATTTTAATCTTCAGCTTGTTCTCTTCGCATATCTTTGACAATTAAATGCTCAAGCCCTAATGATTTATTTTTTCTATGCGTTTAGGCCATAAAAATGTGTTTAAAGGGTATAAAAAAAACTGTGCAAACGTATTTTTACGCTTTCTTCCACTCTTGAGTGCCTTTAAACTGATACTCTCTCTCTATCTCTTTCTCTTGTTTCTTTCTCTGTTAACCTTTATGATCAGCGGTTCTTGCACACTTTCTGCACTTCTTTCCCGCCTGACAAATTCGTCACCCAACCCCCTCTCCCCCTCCCTCGACCCCTTCCCATTGACGCCTCTGTGCGTGTTCAGCCGTGTGAAAAATATTTTTCATTTTAAAATGTGTTTTTTTCTTTTTCATTATTTTTAATTTGTTGCAAAAACACTGAAAATGTTACAACGCGAATATGAATATGTTGCTGGTCTAGTTGTTGTTATTGTTGTTCTGGCGCTCTGCCGTCAAATTGAAACGCGCAGCACAAAATAAATTGACATTGAACGTAAAATTTATTGAAATTGTTTACGAGGGGCTGCAATTGTTTTGCGGTTCTTTTTGTTCATGTTCCTGCTATATATATTTTGTTCGCCGAGGGTTGTTTTAAAATATTTTACAAGCATTGAAATAGAATTTATTTTTTTAAATTTTTTATATCCTTGCAGAGGGGTATTATAATTTTGTTATACAATATACCACGCTAGTGACATAAAAAAAAGCCTTTTAAAATATATTTTTTTAAAAATTTCGTAGCTGATACCATAATTTTATAAATGAACATCACAGAAATATGTTTTGGCATCAAATGCGGATAAATATATTTTTGTTTAGTTTTATTTGATGTATTTTCAGCAAGGGCATTCAATGTGCAGCGCTTTGAAGGTATCTGGTTTTTTTTTATTTTTTTTTTTTCAGCTACATTTTATCTAAGACACAGTTAAACCCTTGCAAACATTTCTCCCACATTCCGTTGCATGTTTTCTGCTCCAGATACGCGACTTGAGCCCTTTGGCAACTGCACTCGAGTGCAGCGAGGCTTGGCCATCTTGGCCAAGAGACGACCGAGACTGGCCAAAACACTGTGCGGACCGTGTCCGTTTTGTTTGCTTGTGTCGTATGCGAATACCGTACTTTTACCCAAAAAGCGAGCATGCCAGAGCATTGCAGTCGGGTGTAGACGGCTGCGCAATACTCGTTCAAAGTGGTATAACAGCTAAACTAAATATTATTTTAGAATAATAATATAGTATCAGTTATATGTCTAAGAAAACGAGATGTAACTTAACTTAAAACTGAGACAGATATATAGATTGAATTGGTTAATAAACCCAATATGCTCTTTTCACTGCGTGAACGAGGGTAGAAAGAAGAAAACTCTGGCGTAGTCCGGGCCATATGCACGCCGGGCACGTACCAAGTTTTTGCCTCGTTTTTCTTGCCGAGATTGTTCGCTGTTTGCTTTCCATTTGCTGGCGCTTCCTACTCATAACTTTGCCGCTGTCTCTGGTTACCATATATCTTTGTTTTTGCCTTTGCCTTTGGCTTTTGCTTTGGCTTTCTGCCTTTGCCTCTGCCACTGCCTCATATTTCGCATGGCCACTAACGGGTCAAAAGCTTTGAGGGCCAATGGCTTTTTAAGTGTGACTAATTATGAACTCGTCTTAATGTTTGAAGCACTTGAAGCGTTAGTCCGCTTGGGTTCAATGCACTCCCTTTCCCATTCCCACTTCAGAAAATGACCCTTGAAAACTGCGACATTGATTTTGTGTCGCTAGCTGCAAGAAATAGAAAACTTTCGGGCGTTGCCAAAAACTTGGCTTAAAGTAAATTCGCCAAAAAAGTCGACAAGAAATTTATCGACCTTCGCCTGTTCTGTAAAACTGCCGTTATAGGCACCCAGCTGCCGCCAGTTGGCAGTTCTTAAATCCTATTGACAGCCGCCCCAAAACAAGCTGCATAACAAGTGCGCAAATATTTGGCAACATTTTTGGGGCAGCTGCGGAAATTATGCAGGCAATTTGCGACCAGACTAAAAATTCGACATACAATTTGTTACGAGTCAATGGATTGAGCAAAAATATCTCAAGTATATTTTTCTTTCATTTTTTTGGCATGCATTACTAAGGAGCTCTCAGGTAATCAGTCAGTTTGCTGGATAGCTGGCCGAGAGCCAAAGTGCACTGACAAGCCAAACAAATTGAATTGAGGAGGTCAAAAAACGGATGTAGCACAAAAGAGTGGCATTTTTTTTTAGCTCGAGAATTATGCAATAATCAATTGCGACAAGCTTTCAAGAAGGAAAAAAGGTGAAAGAGGACTTTTTATTTATGGTATATCAAAATAATATATATAATCCAAATTTGCTGTCTCTGGCTATGATGCAAAAGAAATCATTATATAAATTTTAGCCATTTTCAATGGTTTTAGTCTATAAACTATTTTAATTATTTATAATTTATTTATTATTTTCTTTGTTTTTATTATATTTTATAAAAATCTGCAAGTGAATATAATAATATAATAAAATGGTAAGTTTGCTTCTAGCATGGGGATTTCAATATCTATTATAACTAGTATAACTATCTATCCCTCTATCCCTCTATCTATCTATCTGTTATATCTTATATCTTATATCTTATATCTTATATCTTTTGTACTACTTATACTCTTTTTAGTAAGTACACAAAGCCCATCGATCATGTTATGTGCTAATATTGCACATAATTCATTTAAGGCCCTTGTTTGGCTAGCATAGATACGAGTAAGTGATTGCGGCTATCTTTGCTTCCATAACCAGCTCAGTTTTTTGGTATCTTTTGCAATTCATTATCGCTGTTTGCTGTTGTCTTTCGGCCTAAGCAAAGGCCCTTTAAAAATTTGTTGTTGTTAGCTACCTGACCAAGTCTATTAGCTACCTGTTTTCTGTTGTTTTTTTTTTGTTGGGCCAAGTTGACATGCAAAAATTGCTGGCAAACAACAGGGAACAGAGTCCACTTGGTAAGCTTTAAAAACGAGCTGAGCCTAAAGAGCTTATGCCCTGTGGATGATGAGAGCGCAATGCCAACAACACAGATGGACGCAGTTCAGATAAAGCCCAACAGATAAGAGTGTTAACAAAATAATAACAAAATAAAAAGGCACACAGAGTGCCCAAAGGCCAAGAAGGGGGCGGGTGGTGGGCGCAGGGGATTGGCCATTAGTGAAATGCTGTCAAGAGCTAGTCAGGAGCGGGCCAACAAATGTGAACATGGCTTATTTGCTTTAGCTTTAGCGACAATGAACCTGAATACACTCACATTCTTTTTGTTTGTTTTTTATATGCTTTTTTGTGGCCTAACTCACGACTAATTTGGCGCATCCAAAATTACATTTATTGTCGTCTGGGGCTTGACAGAGCTGAGATTAAAGTTTTCGTTTTCTCGAATTTTACTTGCAAAGCCAAACTTTGGATGGACAAAAAAAAAGACATTTATTTTGTTTAAAATAATGCAAAATTCGTTTAAATGGAGATAAGTCAACTTTTGGACATTTAATAATTTTAAAAGACTTTTTATTGCATTCTAAAAAATAATATTTACCATTAGTTACAAACCCAGAAATTAAAAAATTTTTTTTAAAATATATTAAAATATATTGTATTTATTTAAATTTTTTTTGAACTTTTGAAAAAAGTTCTATCAAAGTATTTATACAATTTTTTTTTATAATTAATTTAATTAAGTAAAGAGACAAAAAGTATTAAGAAAAATATTGTGGGACGATTTATGATCATTTTAAAAATTCTACAGGAAACTATTTATTATTTATATAAAAAAAAACATAAAAAAATCGTTGAAATCTCTATATCTTTTTGAATAGAAATGCTTTAAATTCTCGTCAACTCTTTTCCACATTTTGTCTTTACCGTCATTTTCTGTTGAGTGCGTTTTTGTACTAAACATTAATCGATATACCCTATACAATAAATAAATAGCTCTTGTGTAAGCAATTGCGACTGCCCACTTAACAAGCCCATTGATTTAGTTCCCAACTTGAGACTCAAGGACTTGTCTGCTCCCAAAGGAAGACCAGACAGAAGAGGGTAATCTTGTCATTTTCACATCACAAACTGAACTCTTAATTGTAATTTATAGTTGAGTGGGGAATTATTTTGCAGGATCCAACTCACCTTTGGATCCAATATGCTGCGCTCCAGGCTATCCTCACGATTCATGGTCGTTGCCGTGCTGCCTGTGCCGCTGCTGCTGCCGCCACCCCCGCCTCCCTGGCTGCTGCGCTGGCTGCTGCGTTCCCGTTCGCGCTCCTGCTCCAGACGAAGACGGGCGCGCTCCACGCGCGCCAACGTCGGGCTGTCCAGGATCGAGGGAGCCCGCGAGGGGGGCCGCGAATTATTTGTGTTTGTTGTGTGCAACTGTTGCAGTTGCTGCTGCAGCTGCTGCTGCTGCTGCAGCGTCTCCAGCATGGCGCTGTTGTTCGACGACGTTGATCCCGGCGTGGGCGTGGCCGACGAGGATGAGTTGGTCATCGTCGCCGTCGATGTGGTCGATGTGGTGTGCATCAGCCGGTTGTTTTTTTTTAGTTTCTTTTTATTTTGTTTTTGTTTTTTCTTTTATTAAGGGGCGTTGATTTTTTGAGCGCGTTCTCTCCGCTGCACTTGGATCGTTATATATATATATAAACTTAACTACAGCTAGTTATTCACACGCACTTTTTTATGGTTTTTTTTTTAAACTGTGGGTTACAAATTATATTAATAAATTTTATTTTTTATATATTGGCAACAAATTATTCGAAAAGTTTCAAAAAGTCATCGCCAGATTCTGAAGCAATTTAAAACATTTTATGAAAAATGTGTGAATTATAAAAATATAAATATATATATTTATATGTATTTAAAAAGTCTTGTTTATTGCCAAGTTTACTTTTTATTCTGAATGTTGCCATGCTTATAAATTAAATAAATATTAGAAACTTTTTTTAATTTTGCCCAAATTTTAAAAAAGTTTGCGCACTGTAAAGTTTTAATTCTTTTTAAGTTATTTTTGAATAAATTTAAAAAACTTTTAAAAACATATTTTTCAAAGATATTTAATAATTGTTTTATCCAATTTTTGTTGTTTCTATAAGTATTTGTTTTTTTTTTTTTTAAATGTTGACTTTATCTGCTATCTTAAGATGCCCTCTCAAATCTCCACCTTCAACTGACCGCTACAAAAACAATGCACAATAATTTCAGAATCTGTCGTCGTGCAAAATTTGCAGCAGTTCAAATAAATGGCCAATTTCTGGTTATTATTTTAAGGAGGGGGCGGGTGGCGTCTCCAAGCAAACGAGCCAAAAACCCATCGAATGAGTGCGCAGAATGATCAGAAATAGCGAAAAACAACCAAAACAAAAGCAATGGCCAATAATTTTCACAAAACTGGTTTCTCTGCCAGTTGCCGAGTGTTGCAGGTAGTTTTTACTTTCGCACAAAACAAGAAAACAGACAAGAAAAACGATACAAAAAACAAAGTAAAAACCTCAAACACTGGCACACTGCACAAAACTGCATTGCAAAAGATACAAATGTATCTTTGAGTAGTTTTTTGGGCAAATTTCGTGCTCGTGTTTAATTCTTAAGTTTGTTGTTTGTTTGCTGTTGCTGACGTCTTTTGGCTTATATTTTATTTATTTAGTTGGCGCGCAGCTTTTGCATATGGCATGCCAAACACGTTTGTTTTCATATTTCCGCTGACCGTTTAATTCGCTATAACAATTTGCAGCACATACTTTTCTTTTGTTGATTTGATTGCTAATTTATTTATAGTTATTGCTTGGTGAGTCGCGTCGCATTTCTTCGCGTTGCGATTGAAAAAACCAATTTTGTATATTTTCGGCAAAATTTTATTTTCAATGCTGTTGCGTTTGCTGCTTCCTCTTATTCTTTATTGGCACGCCAAGCAAACGAGCGACCGTCGACGAGCCGAAAACCGTTTCGAACTGCGAACTGCGAACTGTTCACGTCAGCTGCCCGTCGTTGACTATGTGTGCAAGAAAAACTGGTTTGCCGCTGTGTGCCTCTGTGCTCAACTTTGCCCATGCATCGGCATGCGGCTGCTAGCGAACATGTTCGAGTTGCAAGCAACGAAATATCCCAGTATTTGATGTTATTGTTGACTGTGGCCTGCGCAAGGTTTTTTCTGCACTTTTTTGTTAAGGAAATATCAAGTGCAACATAAATACCATTATTTGAAATATGCTGAAATGCATTTTTGATAAATTTGTCAATGTAAATTAATATAATTAAGAATTAAATCCGTTAAGGCCTGATTGTCAATTCACCAATCATCATTATCTTTAGGCATAACTAAATTTTAATCTAATCGAAATTAAAGTACATTGATTTCCCAGTTTGGGTAATTTGATTACCCAAAACAAACTTAAAATTTCAATCACAACACAGCGATCGAACATGTTGGCTCGGTATATGGTTTGGTTAACGATTGCGCCAGAGAGGAAAACATGTAAGAGCAGGTAAAATAAGCGTCTTAAAAGCGTTATGTGTGTATATAGTGGTGTCTAAATCTGCGGCTGGGTCTGTCATGTGCTTCCTCATTGATATTGTGCCTGCCCATTGTTTGGCCGGGCGGCATTTCAAGTGATTTATGCCGCGCAACAGCAACAGCAACAGCAACAATTGTTGCATTTCGTTTGCAGTTGCTGTTGCAGTTCAATGGCCAACAGTTTGAGATCAGCTGGAGCTGGTTCTACGATGAGCTAATCACTGACAAGCACTTCACTCATGAAAGATTCCTAAAGAATTAAAATTAAATAAAAAAAATAAATAAATTTTTATTTAAACATATTCTGCAAACATGATTCACGAATTTGACGCGGCATGCGAATCACGCAATTATGCTAATTTATCAACGCATCTTTAGGACGTGCCAATTTTAGATATGGCGCATGCCGCCTAATTTTACTAACAATATTCAACTATACCCAAAAATAGAAAAATAATAAATAAAAGTAAATAAATAAAAGAAACAAATGTTTCAATTTGGGTTTCCAATTACTGTGCGTCTGTTGTCATTAATGGGCCGCACGACTGGCGCCAACATCATTTTTATAATTTCAGATACATTCACATATAAAAAACCCATTGAAAATCTGTCGCGCTTGTTTTTTTTTTTCATTTCTGAGTATTTTACGTGCTGTTTGGCTGCATTTTAGATTTACAAATTTTTGGTTTTATTTTTATTTTATATTCTTTGGTTTCTTTTTTGATCTGTCGTTCCGTTGGCCGTCAAGTGGTTTGATAACTTTATTGGTTGTGTTCCCAAATGTTTGTCCGTGTAATTTGTTGTGATTATCGCCACTCGATTGAATGAAGTTGTTTTTGTTGTGTGTGTGTGTGTGTGTAGAAATATGATAGGGTCGAACAGCTTTAATAAAGATATTGAAGAAATCAAGCCAGGTACTATGCAAGGTCGTCTAACAGGTAGGTGAGTTTTTTTTTATACTTCTGAAAGCTATAATTTTTGCGAACACTGTTTACATAAACAGTAATTAAATAAATAAAATGTATTAATATAGCAAATTTAAATAATAATAATTCAAATAACAAATGTTGATTCATATCATAAAATAGCATATTATATTGATATAGAAATTCCAAACTCCATTAAGTATATCTGTATAACAATAATGATCAAAATTATAAAAAAAATAATAATAATAATAGTAATAAAAATAATAATAATAAATAATAATAATAATAGCAATAATAATAATATGCACAATGAACCTTTGTCGTTTAATTCAAAGAATCAATGTTGATTTATATTAATGATTATTATTTGTATTAAAATAGCATATTATATTGATATAGAAATTCCTAAACTCCATTATGTATGCCTGTTGCAATGTTTTGATGTCTTTTGCCATATCTAGGCCTTGCCATATATGCTGGCAATGTTCTGTTGAATAAAACGGCTCCCCAACCCATTTCTGGGGTCTGTGCCGCACTTCCGTTCCGTATTGGAAAGTCTTTGAATGCATTTTATTCTAGCGTTTGTTCAGCGCTTTTATCAAAAGGCGAGTCGCCAACTCGTCTGGTCGCCATTTGGAATCAAAGTTACTTTGGCGTTTCCCTTTGTTCGAAATAGTTTTTTATTTTATATATATATTTCGACTTTTCTTTCATTCTCGCTGTGTCTCTCTCTGCATATCGCATGTACGGGCTGGGCATATCTTTTGTATGCATTCGGCGCATTTGAGAAGTTCTTTAATACTTTTTTATTCCTTGTGTTTATATATTTTTTTTTTGAATTTTATCGCAAACTTTGGCAAGGCAGGAAAAGGCGCGTTGGCTTGGACTTTGCGTGGAATTCTTTCTTTTAATTATGTGTACATACAGACATGTATAAATATATATATGTATCTATATGCGTGTACGTTGCATTGAACAATGCAAAACTGACATTTCCTCAAAGGGTAGCGGGTACCGTTATCAGCTGCTGGTTGCCAGGCTGCCTCTTTCCTATCGGACTTGACAGAAGATAAGCCTCGTATGTACGGAGTTGATAATATTGTCTTATTTTGAAGCCAAAGAGCAAATTGCGCTCCGATTGCTGATTGACGATTTCAGCTGCTAATGACATCCTCTAACTGTACTCAATTTAAAAAGATGGTGTAAGCAAAGGGTATAACTAAGTTGTGCAAATTTATGTCAAATGTGGGCTTGATAAATGTTTGATTCATGTAAACAGCTTTAAGAGTAGCACCAAAATCTTAAAAATAAAATATAAAAAATAAAAATTAAAAAAAAAAATTAATATAAAATGAAAAAATTAACTCTTTTATTGTACTTTTATTACTACTATTAATTTGACAATAAAGTACATAGCTCATATAAGCTTTATCTTTATTGTTTACATTTTCTGGGAGTCTTTTTTAATTACAGCTTTATTTTTGCTTGGGTATTTGTTTTTTGTTTTGTTTTTTGTGCAGTCATTATAAATCATTGATAAAACGTAGGCGACATGAATTATTTTCCATATATTTGCAATTTATATTCATTTATATGGCTTTATGTGACTTTCGTCAGCTTCCGTGCCTTGTGCATGGTCATGAACTGGCCGAAGCAATTAGCCGACTCGCAGCGCGCTTGTAATAGAAACTAATGACCGTTTCCCCACCCCCCTTGTTGCCCCAGAAGCATATCAAATATTTCTTGAAAAAATTTCAGCGGAATTCAGTGGATGGTCTAGGGGCGCTCTATAAGCGATAATTAACTTGATTAAATTAATTAACGAGCATAATAACTTTATCTGCTTTGACAACTTTATGCGTAAGTCGCAGCTTTGATTGAATACTGCACGCAGTTTTTTATGAATTTGTGTGTTGTGAATAGCAATTGCAGTTATTATTACTTGCATCTTTTGTTCATTATAATTGTTACAATGATTATTATTATGAATTGTTGTTGCTATTATTTTTACTATTGATATTTTTATTTTTTTTAAATATTAAATATTCAATGTAAAATATTTTCTTTATTACTTTCTTCATTTTTCTTTATTCCTGTATTTTTTTGAGACTCAAATTAATCCAACAGTATACCCTACCTACACTCCCCAAATAGACTTTGACACTGATCTCAAAATGATTCCATCATATAATATCATATTATATCACATTCGATAATATTCAAAACCTTTTTAATGCACCGCTGAACCGCCAAGACGCGTCGCATTCCATTGACCAGGTCTAACCTTGGTTCCTTTGCTGGCCTTTTTCTTCTGTCGCTTTGGTACCTGTTTCGATTGATATCACAGGTAGCAGACGCGATAATCTCCTATTAGAATTCTTTACCGAGCCAACTACATATATTTGAATTTCAACGAGGGGTTTTTTGAATTCTCGCTCGTTTCACTTCATTAAAATCATTTTGATGTTGCTCTTTTGTCTGGCTCATCAAATTGACGCCCGACTGTCTATACGCGTTTTATGCTCATAAAAGAGTTGAAATTTGTATCTGGTTTGTTCAATCAAAATGCAAAAAATTCCAGTAAGGTGTGAGAGGTTGAGTCATGATATTTTTTGGAACTGTCTGTATGAGAGATTATCAAGACAAGACCGGACTACGATCAAAAAAGAGCGTCAGCCAAGAAACTTTGTGATCTTATCTGATAAGATGAAATTTAATATATATTTAATAATTAATCAATGTTAATTTCCCCTGTCTAAAAATGTATATTTACTTAATCAGTACATTAAAAACTCTTTGCGTTTGGAATGTGGTGCAAGCAAATAAATTTAAAAATTTTCATAGCATACTTTTAAGTGCCCATAAATATTCGATGTCAGGTTTACCTCGCATTCTTTTAGGCGTGCCTTGAACTCCAGCAGCAACTTCGGGTCGACTAAAATGGGGCGTGGCACTGCAGGCGCGTGCCTAAGTGGCGCGTGTCTAGGCGCTGAAGACTCACAAAACGTCAAATAAAATAAATTTCAATTCGTTTTGGCTAAACGACCAAAACAAGTTGAGTAATTGAAGCATTGTACGAGCTATGGCATGAGTAATCGACAGTTGATGCTCAATTGCTTAGACAGTTGGTTTGGGATATATATTATATACTTTTCAATTTTGTGGTTTTATGAACAAATAGTTATTTTTATAGTTTTTTTATTCATAGGAATTTATATTTATCGCTTTCGAAATTAAATTAAAGGTAAACATTTTAAAAACCTTATTTTTGTGTTTATTTTAAGTGACTTAAGCTTTTATTTTTTATTTATTTTTTTCAGTGTGCATCATTGCAAAATTGCTAAGTGGAATTTTCAGATCTCCTCAATTTTCTATTGTTATTTTTGCATTATTATTTGCAGCATTCGAATAGAGGCAGTCAAGCGCAATTGTGAAAACTTATTTCTGCTTGTATTTAAAGTTCTGTCTTACAAATATCTCACAGTCCTGTGAGATGGGCCTCCAAACATGATTCAAGGAGCCCCGCCGCATTTGGCGTTAATTAGTTTGGCAACGCTGCGGGCGTGTGACTTTCACCAATCATTTACAACAGACCATCCCAACAACTCTAACCATTTCTGCCCAAAATGGGAAAGAAAAAAGTTTTCTTTTTCTGTGCACAGTGTTCGACCAGGTGATACCCTGTGTTCGGTTCAAAACCATTTGAAAAGAAGACTGTATTGCAAAATATTAATACTCTTTTCATATTGTTTTTTCATTTATCGATTCCATCAAAATTTCTCTTCATTCTATTTTCACTTGCCCTAATCGGGATATATCTATGTATATTCGTTCAAATATGCAAATAACTGTTTTCTTAAAATCAAATTTAGAACTCATATAAACAAATAGACAGACATGTAGAATTTAAAAAATCATTGTAACCATTTTTTTTTTTGTCGACTTGATGTATATAGGGTATACAAATTAAATGTTGCCTGAAATTTTTTTTGTGTTTTTTGCACAGGCCAAAAACAATTTTCATTAACAGGGCGTTCTGCAGACGCTGACAAGTTCAAGTCTCGCCGAACCGTTTTCCTTGTCGTTTCACTGATTACACATTTTGACGCCATTTTTGGTGCAACTTTTGCTGAGCTACTCGTAAAACCCTTAAGGCAGGACGAGAAAAACTTTTGCAAAGCAGCAAAAAAGAAAACCGAAAAAACCGAAAAAAATTAAAAGATTCTCAATGAAGGGGTTAACAAGCAAAATTTGATTTATTTGATGAGTTTCTCGTGTTGTTGGCGTCGACAACGCTTCAAAGACGCATTTAATGAGCCCAAAAATGGAAGAGGGAGTATTGGCTGTGTGGCGAGCTAGGGTATTGAAGACATTTGGGAAATGAATTGCACAAAACGCTACGCGAAAAAAAAGCTGTTTAATAAAGCAAAAAATGGCGAAGGGAATTTATTGGAAAATATTCGTTATCAAATACCCTGTGAATAGTACAAATGTACATAATAAATAAATGTTTTTTTATTTTTTTATTTAATTTGTGTCATTTAATCTTAGTGTTTAATGACAACTAATAAATAGCTGTACTTTAATATTTAAGAACAATGAATTTTAATAAAAACTGAGAAGGTAATTCTTGTACTCATAATAAAAATGCGTGTTATATAAGTCATAACAAAACAAAAACTATTAAAAAATCTCTACACAATTTACTTATGAAAAACAAAAACATTTAAACTAGAAATGTGGCCATAAACACTCCAACCGAAATGAATGTAAAATATTCTATGTACTCTATATTAACTATAAAAAACCAAAACAGGATGACAATGTTCTTAAATATCACTCATGCGCAGCGTACAAAAGTGTAGTAAAATTTTTATTTTATAACGTCCAAATGGCGCATAAAACAGCGTCTGATATAATAATGAAAAATATAAAGAAAATAGCAAAAAATGCAAACGGAAAATACAAAAGGTATGTAAACAGGTGGAAACATATTTTTTATGCGGCCGCCGCCGCACGAGAAACTAAAAACCAAGAAAATGTATGAAGCGGCAAATTTGCGTTGTAGCCCGCCGAAGTCTGCCATAAAAATGATTTAATATGCGTTTTATATGAGAAAAGTTTTGCAATTTTTGCGCGCTTAATGTCGGGTGCTCTCACTTGACATTTGACGCCAAAAAAAAGGAAAATGTATATATTTTTTTAAAGTTCAAGTCAAACTTTAAGAAAGCTGCCAGTTAATTATGCTGGAGTTAGGCAATCCTGAAAGTTTCCACACCGGAAGTTGTCTTGCCTAAATTAAATCTAATTGAATTGTAAACTTGTGCCTTTGTTGGCGTTTATTGAGCTGCCATTTGGGCTAAATGTGATTACCGAGACCCACACTTGGGTATTATTCATGTCACTTGCACGACACGCCCCCGTGCCCAAGCCCTGGGGAGTATCCGGCTAATCAGCGGCTTTGTTGCACGCACAAAAGGCGCACAAGTGAAAAGTAAAGTTTGCACTTATTGAATTTAGCGTAAAGTGTAGCAAAATGTTTCGCTCGCCTATTAGAAGGTTGTTGGCCAAAATTGAAATTCCATTGCTGTCCCTTTGTACACAGTGCACCCTCCTCCTCCTCCTACTTAGCAGGTGGAGCTCCCTGACAGACATAAAGAATGCGTGCCAAAGATAAAAGAGAAACTTGGACATGTTATAAATTGACCAAAACATTACGTTGCGATCTTCATTTGATATGAAAAAGCTGTTTAGAGCGAAAGGAAAATGCCGAAAAGTCAACATGCTGACTAAAAATCTAGTGAATTAGCAGCCGGGTGTCATCAACAGTGCAATACTCAACCACAGTGTAATTTCAAGTAAACTAAATAATTAAAAATAATAAAAAAATTAACGTTTGAAATGTGGGAGCTGCGTATTTGTTGTGTCAACATTTTTTGTTATTTGTTTTTCTGATTTCTGACAAAAAATTTGAACCTCTTAATACTAGTTTTATTTATAATTGAGCTTAAAGCTTATCACTGAATATTCTGTAATTATTACATAAATGTGAGAATCAGCACATTCATTATATTTAAAATGATGCTGCATTAAGCACTGTTCTCTTCAACTCATTTCCCTTCAGCTGCTGCATTCTTCATGCTGCTTAACCCATTAGAGCCCTTGTCCTTCAGCTGCACCATCCCCCTGATTTTCTGACTGTGAAAACTTTTCCATCTTTTGCCAGCTGCCAAAAAGTTCATAACGCGCCGTTGACTTTCCATTCTTCATCTTTGCCATGTAAATCAAGCTGTGCTTAACTATAAACCAGTATATACATATTTTATGTATATATTTGTATATATATACGTACAATAAATTATCATAAGAAGCGGCAAGTGCTGGAAAGCAGTGCTTTTTTAGCTGCAGCGAATGCAAATAATGTAAAATAGTTTGCCGCAGCTGTGACTCTGAACTCGGAAGACCCCAAAAAACTGACACTTGACACGTGACAGTGACAGCCAGACAATAATAACAATAACCAACAAAAACAACAACAACAGCAACAGTGTCAACTGACAGCCACAACAAACACTTTATAATTTCCAAAGTTTAGAGCAGAATAAAGCATAATCAAAGGCATAATAGGCAAATCTGTAAAATAACAGAGCGCTGTTTATTAACCTTTAGTATGTTAATTAACAGCAGAATAGGCAACATAAACGTCAGCTCTGTTAACTAACATATCGATAACAGTAGTAATATTAATTTAAAGCAAGACCAAATTTTAAAGAGAAAAACAAAATAAATAAATAAAAAAAATAATAATATTAATGTTGCTTTAATGAAAATGAAATATTTTTTCTTGAACTTAAATACATTTTTCAATTTAGTAGTAGATTTTTTCTATTTTTAAACCCACGCTATGTTTTATGTAAATTTTAAGATTGCAAACATTAGCTAATTGCAATTGTATATAAAAATGGCGTGACTTAAAAACCAGAAAATAGCAACACGCAAGAGTTGTGTAAATATTTAGGGTATTTAACCGATATAAGAATCGTTAAAGTTGTTTCATTCTTGTGTCAAAGTAACCGCTAAAAATATAAAATTTAAATTAGAATTGAAATGTTAAAATGCCAAAAGAAGTGGATGGCTGCACCATTGCGGCTGTGCGCTGTCCGTAACGGTGATAATCTATCCCACAGAGACTCGAACATGCACAAGAGCCGGGAACAGCGCCGACTCTGCCAGGATATTTTCCCCCATTCAAACGCGAAGCGACAGCGTCGATACAAATATTCGTTTCGTTACAAAAAGAAGAAAAATTTGAAAGAGGAAAAATAGAAAATGTTGTTAAAAAAAAAGTGTCAAAGCCGGCAGACTGGCAACAGACAACAACGGAAACATTTGGTCGGACAAGTGATGGAAAGGAATGCATAATAAATAGATGTAAAAGTAGCCAACAGAAGGAATGAAAGGAAGAAAATGAACCGCATGATAATCAAATTCAAGTAATACAACAAGCGACAAGTAGCCAAAATGGAAATGTTGTAAAGTTGCCATTGGATTAGGGTATCTTAAAAATGTGTACGCAATATATTGTGGGGAATAAAATTGAGTGTATAATTTAAATTGGAAGTTCAACTTATATGTTTGGTATAAAATATGACTTTGCTATAATTATAACCTTTAAAATCTATTCACTTAATTATTCGTTTTTATTTTTTCGTTTCTGAGCTTAAATGTTTTATTTAAAAAAATATTTAAAAAAAAATGCGCAAGGATTTTAAAGCTAACATTATTGAAATACATTTTTACATAGTGTAAATTTCTTACAAAGCCGCATTTAATGTCCCATAGAGACAAGTATTAGCCCCTTTCAAGGACTTAAACGTTGTCCTTATCACAGCTCTTTATTCAGTTCTATTCACCTGCTGAATTCTTTGTTTGCCTAATGCAATTATAGCTCAGGCATTTAGCCCGCACTGCAGTTGGCATGCAGGCTGTTTATGCACACACACACACACACACACACACACACACACACACACACACACACACACACACACACACACACACACACACACACACACACACACACAACACACACACACACACACACACACACACACACACACACACACACAGTTGAAAGGATATAGGCGGACACATAATCCTGGCACTCACAGTCAAGTATTCGTTGTGGCCTGCACGCATTCGTTGGCATTCATAAATCGCTTACTCAAACTGCAGTCTTAATCAGATTTGGTCAACAATTTTGCTGCCAGACAGCCTGCCGGCCTGCCAACCTGGCATAAATAGCAATTTGCCAGTAGAGTGCGCCGTTCCCCCTCCGCTCTTTGCCACCCCTTGATTTCAGAATTTTGGCATTTTGCAAATTAAGTACATTTATCCGTAAAATGTTGGGGCGACGACTTTGATTGGCAAAATGGCAATTAAGCCCAAGATATATCGATTTGATGTTTGTCGAGGCACAATAAGCTTTGGGTTTAGCCAATTTGAGCCGACTGCTTGGCCTAAGCAAACATATTACGCATACGCCACGTACAGTGCCGGCAACTGTTTGCCAGTTAATTAAATTGGATTTCTGAGGCCTTTTGCATTGGCAAAACAAATGCATTGCAAATTGAAATTGCAATCGCAAATACTTAAATTATTTATGGGTCCACTCTAATGGCCATGGCACAAATAACGTTAAAATTTTTTAAATTTCCTATTGCAAAGTTCTGCAGTCAACGAATTTGTCAGATAAACCTTTTTTTTTGGGTCAATGTCAACTGCTGGTGTGATAATAATTTATGTT
The DNA here is from genome assembly GCA_004143825.1 of Drosophila micromelanica. Lineage (NCBI taxonomy): Eukaryota > Metazoa > Arthropoda > Insecta > Diptera > Drosophilidae > Drosophila > Drosophila micromelanica. The sequence goes on from SCDY01000248.1 coordinate 130,257, forward strand.
CAGGGCGGTCTGTTCCACACTTTCTTTTTTTTTTGTGGCCTACCCTTATTTTTCTTGTTGAACTTTGGTTTTTGGTCTTCTTTTATATATTTTTGCTCTTTTTGTTGCAAGGGAAATAGTTGTCAGCTCGGCTAGTTGGGGGGCGAATTGTGGGTCACTTTGGGGTGTGTCCTGTACAACTTGTAAATGCCGCCTAATCTGACATTCCCAAGTGCCATGAAGAAGGTTACGAGTTTTAGGAATTGTGAAAGTCGATAAACGAATTTGTATTTTTAAATTAAAGATTTTAAAGCTACTCGTAAAAATTTTCTAATAAGTATATTTTATTTGTTATAAATTTGGAGTTCCGATTTTCGAGTAGTGTTGTGAACTTATAACTAATTATGTCAATAAGTGTTGAATAACATCATAACGTATATATGATTTAATTTAATTGATGAACCAATTCGTTTTACAGCACTGTCTAAGCAAACAATCATTTATTGACTCGACTTAACAATAATTCTTCAATATTTATATCTGACTAAAAAGTAAGACACTGTAAATTCTTTAAATAAAAAATTATAAACACATTTCAATAAAAAGCAAATAGCTTCAAGCACTCCAAGTTATGAGAATCGAATAGAAAGGTACAATAAATAATGTAAGAGTGAAATGACTTTGGCAAAAGTATTAAAATAAATAATAAGAATCTAGAATACAAACCCCGTTGAAATTTAACAGTTACTTTTCATTTGCAACAACAAATCTGAAGAAAATCCGTCTTGGACAGAAGCTTTCAAATATTGACACACGAATCCTTTAGCTCTTAAGCAAACACAGCTGCTTCAACTCCGCACGACACAAAAATATATATATAGATATAGCAGGGGTGCTAACCCCTATGATCCCTGCCTGTTATTGTCATAAAACAAAACTGCGGGCCACTGCAGGCAAACAGCATAAAACCCTTGAAAGAAGAGAAACAACTACAACAAGAGGAACAACAACATAAAACACTTGACCGCTTGACCTAAATTTGACAAGTCTTGTTTTTTTGGCGCCAGATTAGGGCAAGTCCGTCCGTGCAGACGTCAAATGTCAACAGTGGCCGAGGCATAGTACAAGAAAAATGTTTTAAAAATTACAACACGTACGCAATTTCAGCCTGATGCGCATAAAATAGGCATAAAATATGGGGCGTGGCCGCACAACCAATGAAAGCTAATGGAGTCGAACCTCTGTTCAGCAGGAGGAGGCGGATGCAGCAGCAGCAGCAAGGGTTATCATCATGCCACACAGCGTCAAATTCACCTCATTTGGCAGAGTTGGCGCTGATTTCTGGCCAGCTACTTGGGCAATCTGCACACACACACGCACACGCACGCACAACGCCCGCGGCAAGGTGTTGAAAATTGATTTGCGCTCTGATAAATTTCTTTGCCAACTTTTGCCAGCTGGAGGTCCTCCACGATTCATGCCACCTGCCATTGAAATTAGAGATTGAGCTCACCAAGGGATAGGCAAGCAACCCCGCCTTTCCTTCCATGCCATCCCCCTCCCATTGGCTCAGCGGGCACGTACCACATTTTAGCACACTATTTAAGCAGTGTTGAGCAGTTTCACGCGGCGACTGCAAAATGTGTCAATTTTGGCGTCAAAGACATTGACAGACGTTGGCAACAATAATATACAATGAGATATAATAAAGCGGCATGTTTGACTAGGACTAATCAAATACCCTGTAGGAACGGTATAGCCTAAAAAATCAATCTTTATTTAAAAGGAACTTTTATTTATTATTTATTTTTTTTTTAGGCAGCAAACAGGGTGCAGGATGCCATTTTATCTGTCTATATTCTATTTTAAATAAATTACATTTTATAATAATTTATAAAATAAAAAGGATCTGTATTGAATAGAGAGATATTATTTTTTTTGCTTTAGAAATCAAAATTAGAAAATTACTCTAAGTTTTAATATAATAACTATTTAATTTAAAACTTTTTAAAAATAACTATAATAGCTATTTTTAATACGGTTGGGAAAAAGAGAATATATATTAAATTTGTATTATGATGTTTATTTAAATTTCTGCTAATCAACATTTTGTGGTTGCGGTTTTCATAGATTCAAGATAACGTTAGTTTAAAAGCGTTTAAAGTTTTAAAGTGGTAATATTTTATCTCTATTTCTTCTCTTTTTCTTAGTCTGAACTCTGTTAACAATTCTTCCTCCTTTTCCTGTTTTTTCACTTCATTTTTGTTTGTTATCAAAACTGATCTATCTTTGCCATACGTTCTTTCTCTCTTCACCACTCTTTCCACATCTCTTTTAAACTTTTTTTCTCTCCCCTCTTTTTTTGCACTTTCTGTCCTTAAATAGGCTTTACTGTGAGCACAATTAAGACAACCTATTATCTCTGCTAATATACAGGGTATACGAAGAACAACAACATATGTTTACATTAGCAATAAAACAAGCTGCTTCTAAAATTGAAGTTAGTTGCAACTGCTGCCACGCCCACTTGCCACACAGCCAGCCAAAACACTGAGAGGTGTTTTTTGCTGTCTCACGTACGTGATCTCACTGATGGGTCGACGAGGGGAGGAGGAGAGATTCCTCCCCCCTCGGGTTGGTTGGTTAGGCAGACAATAACTATAATTGTCGCATCAGCGTTTTTGCTGCTCCTGCTTTTCTGGCGCTCCTAAAAGTATGCAGTAAAACGACGATTCATTGCCGAGCAAGGAGATGGGCAAAGGGGGCAGGGTGGGGAGAAGAGCATGACGACGGAGTGGGACAGACACCATTGAGCAGTGGAATGCCATTAAGCAGCTGACAGTGAAAAGCTTTGAGCAAGTGGGTCGCATAGGCAGCGATTCCTTTTGTCGGTCTGAGGAGTCGAGCTCACATGTGTGTGTGTGTGTGTGTGTGTGTGTGTGCAGCATATAAAAAATTCTTAAATTAAAGTCAATTTGACGACTCGTTGGTTGTGCAAAACATCAGAGAATGTGGCACAAATGTTGGGTGGAGTCTTTGCTGAAGTGAAACTTAATGTTGATTAGGAAAATTGAAGTGATAATATGGCGAAAGACGCCGGGAACATTTCGCTTTAAGCTCGTTAAGAGGTCTTTAAAAAGCAGCAAGTGACTCACAAATTGAAAAATTGAAAAAAAAAATACGGAATTTAGTAAAGATTATCATAATTTTTGTTTTTGTTTTAATGCAAGCCATATTAATAGATAAAAATAAACAATAAAATTATGAAATTGTAAAAAAAGATTAGATAAGTTACTTTTACTTTTAAAATTATTATTTTATGCTTTATTATTAAAAAAATTTTAAAAGATTAAGCTATAAGTATTTACAAATTTATATATTTTTATATAGCCATAATTTATTTTTTTTATTTTATATTAAGTTCTATAAATATCTATTCAGTTATTTGTGGATTTTCAAAGAAAATTAAACAAACAACTCAGCGGCAAGCCAGGCATAAATAGTTCTCAAATAAATTGCACTAATGTTTCAATATATTGTGGCTTTTCTTAACCTCAAGAATAACATCTACGTAGCTCCTAAAACAACTGGCAAAATTAAATTTTCTGTGGTTTCGGCTAAAAAGGCTACTCAAGTTTTTCCCACATATTCACACACTGCTGCACGATTTTTCCTTTTCGGGAATATTGTTTTACAGATGTGTAAACAAGGGAAGTTTCGAATTTTCACATTAATTAACTGAAAGGCACGCAGACAATTTCGAGACATTGTATAAAATTTGTAAGCAATACGAAAAACAACATGAGACTGGACTGTGGTCCTGCCCCCTGGCTGGCTCCTTTTGTTCCTTGAGAGACAGAATTTACTTTACCAGAACATTTTAATCTAATTTAACACACTTTAGATTTATATTTGCTTAAATAGAAGTTATCTAAGTGGCACGTGCCGGGCATACCCAACCGAGCACAATACACAAGGACAGTCCGAGCTGGTAGCCAGAGTTCTTCAGAGTTCAGCTGCCATTTTGCGGGCGGGCACAAAATGAACGCATCCCAGACGCATTTTTATTATAGTTTATTTCTTTTGCTTGTTGGCTCACAAAAAGTGCAAATGCAATTTCGCATACATTGGCCCAATCGAATTGTGGATAACGATCAAAACGTTTATTGGCCCAAAAGCTAAATGCAATCAATTTTACAAGTGCTCGGCCAACAAAGGATAACAGTAAACCAACTTAGCCATAGACGCGTCGCAACAGCGTAAAGAAGGAGTAGATAACGTTCAGCAGCGATTGCAGCATCTTTAGATTCATCGGATAGACGCCACCAACGAGTACCTGAAAACATATTGGATATGAATCGTATACATATATTTAAACACAACTAGTTCTCTTTTTACACGCGTTAAAATTCATTTAATTCATATAAATTCATTTAAAAAATTTTCAAATATATACCCTAGTGTTCCCATATAAGGGATAGGTCTCAACTTTCCCCGGTCGTAACTTTGCCAAAACTCAACCGATTTTGATGAGGTTTGTCTTTTTGTTCATGGTTCGGTGTCTAAATTATTTCTCCATTTCAGTTTAAAAATAAAAATTTTGGTCCAAATTCATGTTAAAAATTTTCGAATATATACCCTAGTGTTCCCATATAAGGGATAGGTCTCAACTTTCCCCAGTCGTAACTTTGCCAAAACTCAACCGATTTTGATGAGGTTTGTCTTTTTGTTCGTGGTTCGGTGTCTAAATTAATTCTCCATTTCAGTTTAAAAATAAAAATTTTGGTCCAAATTCATGTTAAAAATTTTCGAATATATACCCTCGTGTTCCCATATAAGGGATAGGTCTCAACTTTCCCCGGTCGTAACTTTGCCAAAACTCAACCGATTTTGATGAGGTTTGTCTTTTTGTTCGTGGTTCGGTGTCTAAATTAATTCTACATTTGAGTTTAAAAATAAAAATTTTGGTCCAAATTCATGTTAAAAATTTTCGAATATATACCCTAGTGTTCCCATATAAGGAATAGGTCTCAACTATCCCCGGTCGTAACTTTGCCAAAACTCAACCGATTTTCATAAGGTTTGTTTTTTTGTTCATGGTTCGGTGTCTAAATTAATTCTACAATTCAGTTTAAAAATAAAAATTTTGGTCCAAATTCATGTTAAAAATTTTCGAATATATACCCTAGTGTTCCCATATAAAGACAGGTCGCAACTTTCCCCAGTCGTAACTTTGCCAAAACTCAACCGATTTTGATGAGGTTTGTCTTTTTTTTCGTGGTTCGGTGTCTAAATTAATTCTACATTTCAGTTTAAAAATAAAAATTTTGGTCCAAATTCATGTTAAAAATTTTCGAATATATACCCTAGTGTTCCCATATAAGGACAGGTCTCAACTTTCCCCAGTCGTAACTTTGCCAAAACTCAACCGATTTTGATGAGGTTTTTCTTTTTGTTCATGGTTGGGTGTCTAAATTAATTCTACATTTCATTTTAAAAATAAAAAATTTGGTTCAAATTCATGTAAAAAATTTTCGAATATATACCCTAGTGTTCCCATATAAAGACAGGTCGCAACTTTCCCCAGTCATAACTTTGCCACAACTAACAAGCGTTTTGTTTTAATATTATTTAATTTGGGGTCTAAACCTAATCTTTTATATATATCGTTTTAAAAGAGAATGAAGTGTATGCTAAAATTTCAAACGTCTCTATGACCTTATGACCTTTAAGACTTACTTACCGCCAATGGCTTCTGTGCGCGCATAATGAGAAATTTTAAAGTTTTCTGCGTTTCAATGTCCATATCATGCCAGTCGATCTCGTAGGCGGCAATGGATATATAAAAGCTCTTTAGAAAGTAAAGTATATGCATTATATATGTGTATGCTGGTATTCTGTGTGTGCATGTGAGCCAACCTGAAAATAGAGCTCATTGGCCACGTAGTAGATCACAACACTGTTGGCAAATATCATCATCATATAGAAAATGACTATAATAGTCTGGGCAATCGTTTGCGCCTGCAATATAAAAATAAATATATCACATAAGTATTTATGACTAGCCTAATCTATATCAAAAAAAAAAGAAATCAAAATCTTATAAACACTTCGAAGTGTATCAAGTCAAGTCCAACAAGACAGTGTAAATAACTTACGATATCGTGCATATATGATTTTTAATTTCATATCAATAATTGGTATTATAAATATTATTTATTTTTATCGGATTAAGATCGGGGACCAAAATCAGCTTTCCAGTTTTTGTAGTTTCCGAGATAGCTGCGTTCATACAGACGGACAGACAGACGGACATACGAACATGGATAAATCAACTCAGCTCATCGTGCTGATCAAGAATATATACACTTTATCGGGTCGGAGATGCCTCCCTCTGCTCGTTACACACATTTCATATATACCCTGTTTTACCCAACGTTTACAACGAAAATAACTATTAACTAATATTTATAATGCCAGTTGTGCATATCAAGTTCAAAATTTGCAATACTTGAAACTCACAATAATCAGCGAAAAGAGCAAAACACAAAGCATGGCGCCAAAGCACAGAAATTCCACCAGGTGCAAATTGCTCGTCAATTCATTCATGGCATCGACCAGTCTACAAGTGAATCATTGTCTGTTAATTTATTGATGAGTTTGTTAATAAGTAGCTCACCTGGCCAACTTGACCTGATATTGTATGCACCGAATCAGTTCGAGATGCGCCCGCGTGCCCCTCAGCCGCTGCAAGGTGCGCAGTTTGTGCTGCAGGACGCGGCACATGAGGATGGCGAACAGGGTGAAGGTGACCACCAGGTTGGTGTAGGGTATGTACATACAACAGCCCATGGGCGCCATTATGGCCTGCACCACAAAGAACACCTCATAGTAGGGGCTGGCGTATTTATCAATGCCGGGCACATACATCCCATACGGCAGCACTGCAAATACAAATGAAAAAACAAATTCAAATTCAAAAAACAAGAAAATCAAATACATTTTTGGCAGTGCACCGTACCGCGCTCAGAGCCAAAAATTGGATAGGTAACAAAGCCAATGCACGTGCAAATGCCCATCAATAAATTAATGCGGCTAATCGAGTTGGAAAGTCGCGTGGTGTCGGCCACAAGGTGGCTAACATGCGCATCGGAACAGTTCTGTAAAAAAGAAATTATATTTTTGTATGATTTTTTATGTCTACCTGAAAGAGGAATTCATAAAGTAAACTTAACGAGAATTTGCTGATAAAGATGATTCAGTGCAGTATCAGCTTTATAATGTGTTTTAAGATTAAACTAATTTCACAAGCCATTTGGCAGTTGGGTGTCTCCTAGTCGGGCGTTCCCGACTAGAACTAATTTGTTAATATTTTTTATTATTATTATTATTGATAAGAAACTTTGAGCTATTAAGATATTCCAACCTACGTAAGAAATTGTCAATATTGCTGAAATGTAATCTTTTTAATTAAATAATTAATCTTTTTAATTTCATTAATTAATTGCTCTTCGTTTTTTTTTTTTTTTGCAATTAAAGATGCAAATCTCACCAGCAGCTGGATATAGTAAGCCTTGATTAGTTCCAAAAATCGCTCGTAACGTCCGCGATGGAAACAGAGGAGAACACCACGCACAAACGTATTGGAGAAGAGGACCGCCAAATAGACGTTGCGTATTATGAAATCGAGTGGCTCCGAACTGAGATAGATGTCCACGTATTGGGTGACATTGATGAGGGCATAGGGCGTGAGTGCCACATAACGACGCCAATTGTGAACGAACAAATACGACCAGAACTTCATCAAGTGCAGCGTGCTGCCAAAGATGGGCATCTCTGGAGTGGACATCGCCTGCAGCTCCATGTCGAACTCTGAACTGAGCGACTAATGTGTCGCAGCTGCTTTTATAGAGCTGCCTGCCATTGTGTCATCATTAGCCTCTAATTAATGGCAGTGATATTGTTAGCGTGCGTGGAAGGGTGCTAATTGGTTTGCTGGGGCGTAATTAAAGGTGTAAAGGATTTAATTTGATGCGACTGCCACTTGAGGTTTGCTTCTGATTCCACTTCTATTGTTTTACAGGGGCTTTAATTACCTACTTTACTACACACTTTTATTTTTTACAATTTTTTAAATAATTCTATTGTTTTACAAGGGCTTTAATTACCTACTTTACTACACACTTTTATTTTTAACAATTTTTTAAATAATTATATGTATGTAATTTTTTTTGTATATTTTCTTTCTAAATTGTCTGGTAAAATATTCTATAAAAACCATGCATTTAAAGTCAGAGTTGCTATTCCGAGAAACTGGCACACAACGAGGTCGCCACATAAATTTTAGCGCATTTTTTTGTATGCCCGAACATAAAGTAAAAAGAGTATATTGGGTTTGTGCAATGTCTATCGAACTTTCCCATATTTGAACGTTATCTATAATTATTGTTTTATTGCATTTTAAGAAAAACAAGTGTTCGGTGGCGCACGTATCTAATGTGTGCTTTTGTTGCGTAAATTTAGTTGATAAATGTGTGAGGTTCGAGTACGCATGTGGACAATGCTGGCTTTTTGTTGTACGTATGTTGTTGTCTCCCCTCTGCCCGTGTGTGTTTGTGAATGTAGTTTTTTTTGCCTCTATTCAAGCTACAGACTGCAAGGAATATAGCAAAATATATCGGCTTCGGACGGGGCAATTCGATTTAATAAATATTTCTCAATGTGTTGCCATCTAGCGGCGAGCAGACACACCTTGGGTCAAATGCGTTTCGCCCAAGAAATAAATTCGAAAATTAGATAGCATGAAAAGATCACATGAACAAGAAAGAGTTAATTTCAATTATTAGAAGTAGATTAGATTTTTTGAGTAATGAGTAATTTTTTGTGGGTTAGACCCGACTGCAATGTTTTGTTTTCTTATTGTTATATTTCTTTGGTGTTTGCAGTCGACGCAAAAAATGTGACCCCCATTGACCTAGCATTATTCGAGTGGTAAACATTTGCCGGAAGTTAACGGCAGTTTTATAGCCAAAAGGCAACTGTAAAAATGTGTAAATGTTGCCAAAAGCCTTTAAAGTGCGCTTGCAACATAATCATGGGAGCGAACCAATTAAGCCAGTGTTGGTCAGTGGCAAAATATCATATTATAAATTGCACTCTGTGCAGACGCGCTGCACTTGACCTCTTTGATGCTGCTGATTGCGGTCTCGACATTTGTGATAAGCGTCGGCAAACTTTTAATTGCGCACCCCAGACAGTACAGCATAAAGCAAATAGGCGTGGCATGCGTGCGCCCACTTTGTCTGCCTGTTTGTTGGCCAAACTGACTTGTTTTTCGGGGTGCTTGCAATTGAAAATTCTGCCAGCCCTGGCAAAAGTTAGACAACGAAAGTTTTGTTTTCTGCATATGCGTGTGAGATACTCGTGTTGATTTATTGCGTTGCTTCTTCCCCCTCTCTCACTATCCTTCTCTCTCTCTCTCTGGTTGAGCCTGTCCGCTTGTCGATAATGCACATGAGTCCGGTGCTCCTATGCGCCAAATTAAATGCATAATTACTTGATAATTGGATTTGCGGTCGGCTCAACTGGCTGTGCGAAATTTTCTAATTAAAATGTTTAGTGACTGGCGAGACCGGGCCCAGCCGGAGACGCCACGCCCACCTCCTCCTCCCTACCAGCAATTGCCACTTGATGGCGCTAAGCCTCAGGCACGTACTCCACAGCACGGCCGAAATAGCCAAGTGGCTGCCAAACCACCCGCTGTGAGCAGCCAAGTGAACAACCTTACATATTGTTCAAATACCCTAGAAAAGAGCATGATAACAAAGTTGCTGAACTGGGTACAAAGAGATAGGGAGGTATCTAAAAGCAATAATATTAATAATAATTATAATTAAAAAAAAAAAATAATAATAATAATAATATTAATAATTCTAAATTTGATAAAAAAAGCGGCGAATTTTTTATTACAAATTTATATTTAAATTAAAATAAACATAAATTTATATGAAATATATATATATTTATATATATATTTGTTAGTTTTCTCTTTTTCTAGTAAGAAATGCAAAATAAATTGCAAAATAATAATTTATAAGTAATGTTCAAAGTAAAATTGTTGCTAAAATTTCAAAAATTTTAAAATCTATATAAGATATATTTTTTAATTTTTTTTATATTTTGGTTTTATTTTCATTTTAATATGTAACAGAATATATATATAAATATACATTTTAAAAGGCTCTTATTTTCTATTATATTATTGTGGAAAAATTTATTGAAAATAATTTAAAAAACGAATTGATTAAGCAAGCTAAGCAGTATATAAACAATTCGTTATGCCGCCCGTATCTCGACTGATATCTTATCTGTTACCTTGGTGGGCGTGGCGCTTTTAAATAAGTAATAAACACCTTTTCTGGCCTGTGCACGTTTCGCTGTAATAAATTTCCATTTCGTTGTTGTTGTTGGTTGGGGGGCGTGTCGCGAAGAATGGAGGAGAATGGGCGGGGCGCTCAATCTCAGTTGGGGCACATAGTTTGGCGCCTTTAAAATTTTCATAAGCAGCTTCGCATTCGTATTACAAATGAAATTTATTGCATACACTCAGGCGGCATTGCCTGCTAACTTATTCATATGAAATTGCCTGATTACCGCTCACCCGCTGTGTGCGCTCTCTCTCTCACTCACTCACCGCTATCTCTCTTGCTCACTCACTCTGGCAGTTGTATTGGTACGTGTTTGAATTATTTGCCGGTCATGGGCTAGGGTAGATTTTGGCCATGTAATGCGCCTGTTTGTATGGCAATCGCTGCGCTGGGCCGCATTTTTTATGAACTGTCGTGCCATGACTTTTATGATTTGTACTTTTTGGCTGAAACAGGAAATTGTACAGTTTCTGTGCGGGTGTGTGTGTGTGCCAACTCACAAGTGTGTAGTTCCGAGTCACAGAAGTCATTGAATTAAGCAAATGGTCAGGCGATGCGGCAAGGGGCCAACAACTGGAATGGTTGCAATTTAGCTCTGAATGCCATAAAATAAGGTACATTTTAACATATATGTCATATGTAGTTGGACACGTTCATTGATTATATCTATATACTGATATAGCTTTTAATATTCATTACTTCATTACTATAAATATAATTAAATGCAATTAATAAAAAATTCATCATCATATTTTATATACTGATCGGTGGTTATATCTATACACAGATATAGCTTTTAGTATCCAAATCGTTTGTATTCCACATTTCAAAAACCTTATTTTAACATTTAATTATTAAAACATATTTTTGGCCTAAGCTAATCTTTTTTGTTAACTTTATATTTGACAGCTTCACACAAATTGATCTGCATTTATTTTGTGTGTTTCCGTTGTTCTTTTTCTTTCTTGAGAGTTTTCTTCTCGTTAACTTTAATTGTGTCTTAGCCTCTTGGAAACCAATTTTGTTTAGCAGCAGAACTCAGAGGCTCTATCAATATTTTGGGCTTGTGGCAAATCCCTTTTCGGCAAACACACCTCATAAAACTAAAGCAGCTGCACGTGCACGAAATCTCGGCAACACACACGCAACAACACACACGCCACACACACATTCACACCTTGGCAAGCACTAAAATATAAAATATAACTTAATCCCAATGAAATTGATATGAAATTTTACACAGTGTCTGCTTTGGCTTGCAATACACGACGCGGCTCACGGGGCGTATGAGCAATGTCTCCATACATGCACTCAAAAGTATATGTGTGTATCAGTGTGTGTGTGTGTGTGTTGTTGGCAGCAAATTTAAATTCTACACATGAGGTGTGAAAATTGTTGGTGATTCGCTTGTAAAACTTTTTGCCACCTCTTTCACGCCGCAAGTGTCTATCTCTCTCTCTCTCTATCTCTACGGCTGGTATTATGTTTAGAGTTTTTGCTTCTATGTTTTTCTGCCTTGCTAATTTGCGTGTTTCTACTTCCCTTTCTTTTCTCATTATTTGTTTTTTGTTGTAACTTTGATGTTTACTTTGATAATTTTTGATTGAAAAAGTTTTTTTTTTTCGTTGCCTGCTTTGCAGTCACGTCGCAGATTTGATGAAAAAAGAAATTTTAGAAGAGTATAGAAAACTACAAATTCTCCATATATATTTTTTTAAGGTCTTGTTCTAAATATCCACACGGAATTCAAAAGCGACCTTGTGCCAGTTTTTTGCTTTCTTTCCTTTCTTTTTTCCGGCCGTTTGTTTGCCAGTCTTTGTGTGCCACGCCCATTCGTATACTATAATTACTTTGTTAGGGCCGATGGGGCGGGCTCCCATTCCCCGACGGAACACTGTAATTTTATCTCACTTATTGCCAGCTCAGCTCGCAGCTGCTTAATTTTTACACTTGACGCGCGCTCGTCGCCTCCTAAATGACATCCCTTGAGGTAAGCAACACACAAATGAGAAAGGAAAAACAAAAAAAAGGAAACATGGAAAAACTGACACAAAGTTTTTCATGTTGCTGCGCTGCGTTATAATTTGCCTGCGGGGTGCCGCAAGGGCAACCAAACTTGCTCCTTTTGTTAGATTTAATGAAATGTGTCAGCTACTTGGGATGCCACCAAAAATAAAAACATATAGGAGCTCTCATGGCCATGTTTTCAAAATACACCATTTTCTTTTCATGAAGAACAAAAATTTAAATTTGTACTATTTTTTAGAATAATATAAAAAGGATTTAAAATTTGTACTATTTTTTCTAATATATCTTGTGAAATCATTTTATTTTAACTGATGTTTCAATTAATTTGAAATAATTCGAAAAACCTTAAGTTATTAAATATCCATCCCCGAATTATATGCAACACGTAAATAGTTTTCTGAATAATATATATTAGATATATTATATGTTATTTGACTAAGAAATTCTTACCTCAGACTAACCACAAAATTTGCCATGCATACATTAAGTATACGCCCTGTTTTGCCGTCTGCAAGTATGAATATTATAATTTGTATATATTTGTCGAAATGCCACGAATTGTGAAATGTTTATCTTGAAAATTACAGTTAAGCGCTGCATTTGCAGCATTGCATGTCCACGGGGCAAACCTCAAGAGTGCAAAGTAACTCAGAGTCGAAATATTTATGTATAAACTATATACATATATATATATGTATGTATATATGTGTGTGTACATAAAGCTGACAAGCGTCTTAACCGCTGCTAAAACAAGTAATTTTGTGCACATTTCACTTGTCATATGACACGTACTTACTTTCAACCACAGCCCAGAGTCCATCTCGTTTTCTCCTGCTCTAGCTATCTCTATATCCGTCTGTCTGTCTGGCTGTCTGGCTGTTTGTGTCTTGTTGTGTCTCGAAGCGATTTTTCTACTTAGCAGCTGGCAAAAACTTGCAAGTTTCTTGCATTTTCTGCCTGCCCTTTGCCCTCGTCTGTGGCGCATAACGCGTATTAAGTGCTGCTAGATACAAGATACAAACTGCAAGATACAAGTTTGCCAGCGCTTGTTAGTTGCCTGCTTCCGGTTGCAGCCAGGTTGCCGGGGCCCAGCCCTTAAAGGTGCCTCTTATATACATATATTATATATATGTATATTAACAGCATTTAGATATTCTCGCCAGGCATTTGCAATTGTCTTTATGCCTTTTGTAAGCGTCTTTTTTAATGGCCACGTTCGGCCAATTAAAACTCTAATTGGCGCGCATAAAAACTAAGCGCCAAGAACATGGCGCCTTTAAGCCACATTCAACATAAGCCACATCTAGAAATAATGCAAATAATGCAACTGGGGCCAAACACAAGGCGTATGCGCAATATCAGTTAATTAAAGAAAAGTTTTACTTTTTCAATATATCATATACTTCCGTCTATAATAATTGTGTGATTGATGATGGCGACCAACGGTGGGCAGAGTTGCCACCACTCTCACATTTCACAATTGCAACTCAATTAAGATGGCAATCTGCTAATAAAAGAAATATCTTCCTTTTAAGCGCAAGCAACTCGAAGTAAATTTCCTTTTTTCATTTCTCGCTTTTAGTCCATAAATATTTGTGGTGGGTTCACAGTTCAAAGCCTTAAAGGTCTACTGCTGTAATTGCCACAACACATAAGAAAGGTTCGTGTGCATGTGTGTGTGTGTGCTTGTGTGTGTGCTCGTCCCTTGTATTGGCCGCAGTTGTGGCCGCTGTGGGCTCTAATGAAAAAGGTTGCTTTATAATGGTCTCTGGTCTGAGCTTTGATTCGGTTTTTGTGTGTGGGAGGTCCTTGTGCCTGCGTTGTCAGAAAAATTGCTGGCGATTAAGATTTTTTATCTGACAGTTGAAGAGCTTCAAGAAAAATGGAAACACTGTGCCGCAAAATAGGTCTCCCATTGTTGAACTGGCAATCAAAACATGTACACTTACATTATTTGTACGTATATATTGTATATATTTTAAATGCAGAATTAATCCTGAGGATAAAGTAAGGTACATAGGTAATACCAAAAACATTACAAAATAGAAGCCAAATCATGACAAAAATTCCATTATTTGACAGAATTATAGGAATTCAAAATATAGGAACTCTTGATCCGATGGATTTACAAATTAACATTGTTGTCACTTCCAATAAAGTAGTTAGACCAAAGACAATATAAACACAGTATTTATATTGTCTTTGGTTAGACTGTGGACTGATAATAGAGTATCAAAATACCGACTGCAAATCTTTATAGTTTATTTTAATAAACGAAAATCACTTAAATATTAGTTATTTAGTTAGTTTAAAGTAGAATAGGAAGCTACAAAAGCAATTTCAGCTACATGCCGTTCATCAATCAATACTTGTTCCGATATTTATAACAAACTTCTGTGGCAAAGCTTTGCTGTCCGTGTTTATTTTGAGCCGAGGTTGCCTTCGCCATGACACACTTTTCCAGCAAGTGAATTTGCCTAAAAGGCGTCAAGGAAAACCCAAAAAACTTTTCGACTGCTTTTTTCGTTACGCACGTCAAAAAGGTCGAGATTGATGGCTGGCATCTTCCACTAAGTTTCCTTCCCCTTTAGTTTGCTCCTTAAAGGAAAGGTGCGTAAAGTTTTTGAGGCGTTAAATTTCTAGACCCACGATTAGCATGATGAGAAAATTACTTTAGTTGTGGCCCCTTTGGCAATAAATTTCACCACTTTTTTGATTGACTTTTAAATTGCAGCATTTATATTATTCGCCTTTTGTTGTTGCGTACACGTATTTTAATTGGTTTTGTTGCAATTTTCTAGCGGAAAGTCAATAAACTAATATAACGATAATTTGTTGCGTTTGCTGTTGTTGCAACTAATTAATTTAAAATATTAGCATTCGTTTTTAACAGGAAAACTCGAAAACTGCGCGTCTGCATAATATTTTATGCATATCAATTAATGAAAAAACATATATGAAATAAAAATTGCTTTGCTTTTTAATATGCACAGCCTGATTGTGTATTTGTTTGAGCAAATTTCCATGCATTTAAATTAGTTACATGAATTCTTTATTAGCACGTGTGACAAGAAAATCAAACAATATATTTTTTTATTTGTCATACTAAAAGTCTTTTAAAATTAAAAATCATTCAATTCACATTCGAGTTTAAAAATTTAAAAATGAATATATTCAAACAAGTACTAATAAATTACTAATTATTTAATAAATATAGTATATATTAATAAAAGACACTTAATCAGGGTGTCAGCTTTGAACTCAAATGTTTTCTGCATTCAATTGAAATGTTTAGCTTTAAGCTTGTGAAGGCATTTTCCTAGCAGTTTCTATAATGTTTGTATAGCCACCTGTACAAACCTGGCCAATCAGAAGTCAATCAATCAATAGCAACAATATAAACCCCTGTCCAGGAGTCAAGTGGCCGAACAGTCCCAAGTCTCGACCCAGTTTCTTTTTGGTTTTGTTATTTGCGCAACTATTTGGCCGGCAAATCCACACACAAAATGCGAGAAAAAACAAACAAACAGGAATACGGCCCAAGCTGTGTCTCATCAATAAAGCCAGTCGAATAAACAGGATGTATGCTTCAAGGCGCCGCCAGCTGCCAGGATTTCGAGCCCCTTCCTTAGCCAGAGTCGCTCAATCAGCGCGACCAAGTGGAAAATGCCTCCGCGTCTCGAGTCTGACACCTTGTTAAAGCACAGCCCGCGAGTTACAAAGCTAAAAGGAGAAACCGGGTACAGAGAGACTTATTAACATTTAGATGAAATGCCGCGCCAAGTTTTTTCGTGGAGCGGGCCGATCCCACGCCGGTTTAGCATTTGAATGTGACACTGGCGGTTGCTTATATTTACCGTGATTTAATTTATATGGTAAGGCCCCTAATGGAGAGGGGGTCTTTGGCCGCCGTTTGATTTGCTGGCTTAGCACAAATCGGAAGTGATTTGCATTGGCTAATGAAGGGTAGCTTAACGATTACTAAATTATCGATATTCCAGTGACCGATAGTCCATTCTTAACTTAGTTTATTTATTTATTATTTATTTTATTTAGTTCCAAAGTTTATATAACTATGTTAGAGATAAGCTTACTCTTATTAAATTCTACTTTTATTTTATTGTTTAATAGTTTTTTTTAACTTTCAGAAACCTTTTAAGTATTTTTATTTTATTCCGTTGTTTATTTCTTGCAGGTAAGACTTTAGTTTAATTAATTTAATACCCTCTTATTAATTTCTACTTTTTTTTATATTTTAATAGTTCAAAAACATTGAAAGTATTTTTGTATTATGTTTTCCTTTGATTATTTCTTGCAAGTAAAACTTTAGTTCATTTATCTTAATTTTCTTTATCTAAAAGATGTTTAAATAATTTCTTTATTTTTATTTATCTTTTTAATTTTGCATAAAGCAAATAATAATATTTATAAGTATAATAAAAAATAAATTTTCAGCAAACATTAATAATATCCAGCAACTAAATTAATTATTTTCTTTTTAATATTTTCCATTTAAATATTTTCTATTTAAATATTTTCTATTTAAATATTTTCTATTTAAATATTTTTGTATGAATTTGGGCACTTGCACAAAAGCTGAAAAATTCTTCAAACATTTCCCGTACAACTTTTCACTTCCGACAACTTTTTGGTTGTCCATTGCCTTGACGAATGCTTCAAATTACGTCGCTCCAAGGCAGAGACAATTGCCGACATAGTTGGCAAGGGAGACACTGACAAAAGAGAGGGAGAGAGGGAGAGAGGGATTGCGGAAAAGTAAGAGACAGTCATTCAGCCAATTGTCTCAATTTCTTTTTGTCGCAGTTTTCATTGTCAGCTTTTGTTTTGTTAGATTTGGATTGGAATGCAAATTTAATGCAAATTGCAAATTTGTTGGATGAGTTAAATACGACCAACATTTGCCCGTACAGTTAGCTCAATGTTAACTAACAGCGAGCCAATTCTACTCTCATTCCAGTCCAACACATTTCCGCCAGCTGCTCTCATTAGCCATGCACTCAACGTGCTAATGGCCAAGTTTGGAGGACAATAAAAATGTAGCTGAAATTGCATGATTAGTGTAATGCCAAGCACATAAACTAATCCATGGAGAGCTCTGTCTGCATATGTGTGTGTGTGTGTAACTTAGTTATGGCCTAGTCAGGCTTTGTTATAAGACGCACAAGGCCAAAACTCAACTGACTGCTCTTGAATAGAATGCCAACTAAATACTTACACGCTGAGCCATTGATGAAGCTCCTAATAAGCTGGCTGGAGATTGAGAGAAAGAAAACTGAGCAAAAAAAAAAAAAACACACACAAAAATCGCTAAACAAAATAATGTTCTTGCAGCCAGCTTAAACAAAAAGATGCCCTGCAATTAAAAAAAAGGTTAAATTAAAAAAAAATTCACTCACAAATTTTCACTAACTCAATTATGAATTTGTACATTTTTATGAATATTTTTTATATTGAGTTATGTAAAAAAAAAAAACAAATCTAAACGCAAGTCAACTAATAAGCCATACGATTGTGGTGTAGCGCATTCAAAAAGTGCTTAGCCGCAAAATCCATAGCTAAATAATGAACCTACAGATTACCGCAAACAGAGCAGTAACAATAATAGAGATATTAAATCGCATGAAGTTAAAGTATATATATATTGTATTATGATCTGTCCTACTATACTTCATCTATCCATATAAAATTCAATATAAATCGTGTGTTTATAGCGTTTATATACTGCTATAGAATCTTTAATCTAGATTCTTGAATGCCACTTTATGCGGAAATCTCACTACTCGAGAAAATAAACGCTTGAGTTGCGTCATTTTCCAAGCAACCTTCATATAGCCAGTAGTAAAAACAATAAATCCCACTTTCTCCCGCGCAGTTGTCGAGGAATAAAGAAACGAGTCACGTTTGTTTATATTAAAGAAGTCAAAGTGCTCAAAACAATAAGGCACGACTACATTATACCCTGATTGAAGTTTATAATTATAGAAAAATTGTATTCATAAATAAAATAAAAACTAACATACGACATAAAGCCAATATAATATCCTATATGGGCTAAAATAAAAAATAATAATACATGAGAGAGATTAATTAGATATGATATTTAAATTAAACGGACAAACAACTAACTCAAAAAAAATAAATAAATGAAATAGATACAAAAAAGAAAATAATTATGAGCTAAAATAATTATAATTTAATTGTAAAATAATATATATATAGATAAAATAAATATATACGTATTTAATATGAATTATTTAATATTTACATATGCAATAATTAGGAAAAGTGCATACCCCACTTGCAACTTGTAGTGGGTAAATGGAAAGAAATTATGCTCAAGTCATGCATGTGGCACATAAACAAAGCCATATGTATATGTATAAGATACGTGTGTGTGTGTGTGTCTGTGTGTGTGTGTGTGAAAGCACACTTGTTTACGCTGTGGTCTCTGCGTGTGTGCGAGAGTTCCACGTCTGCTGCTGCCTTTTGTTTTGGTGAAGTAGGGGGGTTGAAGGGTGGGCAGAAAACCCCACCAATCAATCTTTATAAAGTGCGCTAATTATACGCATTAATAATGACAGGCAGTGTGGCAAATATGGCAAGGGATGCGTCCCACAAATGGAGCAAAAAGCAACACGTATCATCAATAAAAAAAACAAATGTTGCTGAGAACAATTCTTTAACTCGTATTTGCAAAAGTTTTCCGGAGACAAAAACAGCTTAAAGTAGTGGTAATACAGTTTAGTAAATATAAATACTAAATTAAAGAAATATGCAATTTAACCGGATTTAAATGCAACTATTATTTTGTAACTTTTAAAGAAATAATAAAAAAAACTTTAAAATAATTTTTAAAAAATTGTGTGGTGTAATCATTTTTTCTGTAGCAAACTTCTGTTAAAACAATTTTATTTTCACATTTTCATTAAATAAATTCAATATTTTCGGTCCCCTGCATTTATGCATATATATCAGAGACCTCTCCAGCTTTAAATGCTTCAATTACAAGCTGCAGATAAGGTCGTCGAATTATAAATAACTCTCGACTGATTTTTAATTTCCTTGCCAGTGTCGACAACGCCGTTGACAGCAAATTATTCGCACTACACGCGAGCAGCATAGCAGGTAAAAGGAGACGCCAGGTGAAAGGCACTTCAGAACGGAACAGAACAACTTCAGCTGGCGGCGGGAAAAGTGAAAAACCAAAAGGCCACAAAGCCAACAAGCTAGACAGGAGAGAAAACATAAGGAAAAAAGCTGCCGCTAAAAATAACTTGCAATTAGTTGCTGTCAGTTGCCGGCGGTTGCAGTGTGCAAAATTGTGAAAATAATTTGTTTAAATTTAAAGGTTATATAGTGGAAACTCGGTGGAAATTTATAAATATATATACTAGCTACGTGTTTGCACTTGAACTTCAAAATTGAACGCATGACATTGGCAAATGTGCAACAACAATGTTGAAATTGTGATTTCGGTTTGCGTCTGCGTTTTTTTTTTTTTTTGGTATTGAAAAAGGAAACGGAAATGTTGTTAAAATGGTCGCTTGACTGGCTAATGAAAATCAATGAAATTGTATTGAAGAAATGTGTCTGGCTCGAAATTGAGTCATCAAATATATGGGAAACGTGCTTGGAAAGCCAGAGCGAAATCCGAGTCAAATGTGAAAAAAAAAATTATTAGATTAATGAATGGCATAAATTGCGGTCGAAAGGATATTCAATTCAAGTATTAAATAAGTTTTTATTGAAAATGTGTAAAAACTTGTGAAATATATATATATATTTTTTTAAGTTTTTATTAACTAGTTGATTTTTATGCTCTTAATACTTGAACTAGTTTTAATGTTTTGATATACAGACTATCAAAAATGTTGTATGTTACTTTTAATAATTTATAAAAATCATTTATTGTGTGTAATATTTTTTAATTTTTCTATTTCCGCTAATAAATCAATAAAAAAGACTGACATAAATGTAAATCGCCTCTTGGTCGTTTTTTATAGTCGAAACCCGTTGATTTCAAACAATTTTTGTTTTCATGATAACTTTTTTGCGATTGTTTTCGATTACTTGTATTTGGACAAAATTTTTATTTTTTTTAAACAAGAATCCAGTAAAGTACACAAAATAATCAACGCCAATAAATAAGAACAAGATATACAAAATTTTCTATTTACTATTTAAATTTATAAATATATATATAATATATATATGTATATATATATTTTGTTGTCTGCTATTTTTGCAGCTAGTTGAAGTGGTCTAAAAACATAAACACATTTATAGGCAGTTCCTTGTCCACTTGCATTAACCTTAACCGAAAATAAAAGGACTTCAATGTGCCAGAAATAAAACCCCAGCGCACATGCGCCCCAACTTGTTTTCAGGCCCGACCTCGACATATGTATGCACATCAGCTCATTATTATGCGTAAGCTGTGCCCCAGCTGAAAATTACATTTTGATGTCGTCGGTGACATCGTTGAGTTTTTTTTGTTGATATTTTAATGGATTTTGTATTGAGTCAATTTTTTGGGAGTCTGCTCTGCTCTGAAATTCCTTTAGGCGGCAGTCTGTTGTCACATTGAATTTGCGCTTTTGAACGAGTTGAGACGCGACAAAAGTTTCGTTGCAGGCTCGTTAAGGCGAACCGCAGGTGAAGGGGTTCTAAAGTCCGCTTTGTGGTGAGGTAATCTTAAGGATATCTGAATGTGTGAAGGGTCGAAAACCCGCAAGAAATTCATAGAGGACTGCCTTTAGGCAAAATAACTTTACTTATCACATTCAACATTTATTTGATTCACGACAAATTTAAAGAAGTTTTTGGCAAATATTTAAGAAATACATATAGCTCTAATTCAATATGTGTTAGTTCTGAGATCTACACTTATTGGTGCTTAATGCAGGCTTTATTTTGCAGCCAGCCCCCCCCGCTCAAAATAGCAACCCCATGGGCAGCCCTGGTTTCCCTAATTTAACACGCATTTGCGCCATAAATTTCAATTAATTTGTCGCATTTTATTTCAAGAAAAAAACCTTTTTTCTTTTTGTCTCTTTTTATTATCTTGTGTCCCAGAAAAAAATAAGCAAATCATTCCTTTATGGCAATTTAATTTGCCCTTTTCTTTGGAATTAAGATAAACAATAAATATTTAAAAGGAAAAATAGACTTGTAATACCGAATTTTAGATACACTATATACATATAAAAATGCGGTTAATCAAACTTACTTTTGGTGAGATAAAATAAAATATATGGGGAAACAAAAAAGTTTTCTAAAGAATATATATATTTTCAACCAACCGTTGTGAGCTATATAATTTACAAGTTTGATACTTCATAACTTGAATAATGATATTTTCAACTGATTAAACAGAGCAACTTAATTTTAATTAAACACTTTGATCAGTTTTTGTTTAAGAGAGCATCTTATAAAAAAATTCTATATTCCTGGCAAGAGTATGTATATAAAGTGTTCAAAATTTATTGTTCGAAAAAGAAAGAAAGAAAGAAAGTAAAAAAAGAGTAAATGAATCAACTGAGGGTCACATTACTTATTTATAACAAATTGCCAGATTTCGTTGGACTTTCTCTCATTTAGCGCCGGCAAATGAAATGCTGTTCGAATATTTACGGGATATTTGGGAAAAACACCATTAAATTTATGTCAAAAATTTTGCAATAATGGTCAGGAGTTGAGGGAGTTGTGGATGCGGTGGTTTCTACCCCCTGTGCACCTAAACATGGCCATTGTGCCCGTTGCGGGTCGAGAGCTCTACGCAAATGTGGCACCAACTGCGCCCAGCCATAAAATGCCAGCAGACAATGCAAATTGCCAGCGAGACTGAGGCTGGCAATAAGACTTAAACCGGAGTCTGAGCCGGAGCTGGAGCTGATGTGGCCAAGGATCGTTGGGAGCTGGCTGCAGTGTAGCTCCTTGTGGCTTTATTGCATGCAAATAGACAACAGCACACAGACATTTGGCCGAGACACGTGAAATGATGTGCAAATCTTATTAACAATTGCTGCCAACAGCAGCAGCAGCAGCAGCAACAGCAGCAGCAGCATCGTTCGAGTGCAGTTCAGTTGAGTGTGGAATCCATTTGGTTTGCTTCCTTCTACGCCCTTCTACTCATGCATAAGTAAAGCGCCATTGAGAATAGTTCGAGAGAGTCCTTTTGGGCTTAAATTAAGGATTCACTTTGTTTTCAGATGTGTCTTAGATTTTGTTAAGCTTAAAGACATTTTAAACACTTGAAATAAATAAACAAAAATTAAGTGGCTGAAAAATTAAAAAAAAAATGCACCTAAAGAAAATAAGATGTAAGAGCAATTATATTCAATTATTATAATATATAAATTAATTAATTACAACTACTAAAAACTAAATAATAATATTTATAATACAAAATTAAAAAATAATTAAATTTAAAATTTCCGAAATTTTTATCAATTTTCCTTTCTCATTCTATTAAACCTAACAAATACTTTAAGAAATTTTGGTTATTTAAGTTTTTGCTGCAGAATTATTACATCAATTAAAGTTCGCATAACTACGCATTTATTTATATTAATTCCAACAACTGACATTTACAAATTTGTTTATGGTAGCTCATAGCTTGGGTGACAAAAGACAACTTTGTGTGCCCAACTGTTGGCTGGTTTTTCCATTAAAGTCAACTAATAAATATTCGAGCCGGTTTTTGGCGGGGCTGCCGACCAAGACGGATATTAAACACTTAAATGCTGGCATCATTTTTACTATTCCAGCGGCTAAGTATTTAATTTAATGCGTCGCTTCTCCCCCCGAAAAAGCTAAGCTGAAAACAAATAAATTGAGTTGGGCAAAGGGCGCGCCAACGAGCTGGCAGCCGACAGTTGGACAGACAGGCAGGCGGCAGACTGAAGGAAGGGGCAGCCACCCACACAGTAGTGGGCAAATTAAAGATTAAACGCTGGCAAAAATATGCTGGGTGTCCAAAAACTCCTCCAAAAACAATGCCCAACTACTTGTGGGGGAAAGTCGGAAATTGGACGGGGCCAAGTCAAACAAAAGCCAAATGAAATGAACGCACGCGTGTCTGAGAGGAGCTGCCAACAAGTTGGGAGCAGGGGAATGAAGCAGTCAAAAGGAGCAAGAAGGGCTCTGCCAATTTATGCGCATTATTAAAGCGAATGCATGAGATGCTTCACATACCAAAGGTGGGCCCAGTCTGGTCTGGTCTGTCCCTTACTGTCCGGCCCTGTCTGTGCCACGTACGTAGGTGTCGTAAACGGACATTTATTTATTTAGATTTTAGTTGAAGGCAACAGACATTTCTTTTATTTTTTTGTTGCTGCCCTGCGTCTTATTAGAATTATTAAATCAAGTTGGGGCTGTGTCTTTCAGGGGCCAATTCGAGGTAAGGGACATGAAAAAAGGTTAAGCAAGCTTAAACACAAATTTGTAAGTAACAAGAAAATTTTTACTAAAGTTTAAAAGATACAAATATTGTTATGCCAAATTATTTAAGAGTAAGCCAAATTCCAATCCGCATCATTGACCAATCGCAGCTGCCTCATTAAACGCAACTTTTGTGGCATTAAATTAAATTTATGCACACTTCAAATGTGGCTGAAATTATAAGATTTTAATATACTCGAACCAGCCCCCGGCTCCACAATTTGGCAACTGCTGCAATGCGTCGCATTACCAACGCACCATTTAAAGGGCCAGGTCCACACAATAGGCATAAAAATCAATTATGAGCCATTAGCCAAGGCACAAGCGCCGGTCCAGACTGGGGGGAGGGGAGGGGCCGCAGGTCTAACTCCCCACAGAGCCCTCAACCCCAGCCCCTGCTTACACAAGTGTAGCTCATAAATCATCTGGCAGGCTGTTGCGCCGACTTTAGGCAGTCTGTTCATATACATATATATACAGCAGCTCCTCGATTCCCCAGTTGTTCACGCATTAAATATTTATTTAGCAAGATTTTAATGGAGCCAAATAAGTTAAGTGTGCAGACGCCGAGCCAAACAGCAGGTGAAACAGCCGAAACTCACGTGTCCTTTGTGGGTATGTCGACCATTTGCCTTTATATATAAATATATCTGTATATACGTGTGTGTGTAACTGACAGCTGTAGGCCGCCGGGCTCTGAGACAAATTCATTTCATTCTTGCGGAAATTAAATGCATATTTGACCTATTTAAATTTTTGGCCACACTTCAAGAGCCTATGAAATTTAATGTATTGTGAAATATACTTCAAGGCTTTGTTAAGACTGGTTGAGTGTGTGCTTATGCAAAATGTAATGGCGGCTTTTGGTAACGGATGGACGAACGGACGAACGGACAGCAATATGGCCATTGCACAAACCAAGCGAGTATAATTATAAAAATTATATTTTAAAATAAAATAAAACGAATAAAAATGCACAATATTTAATTTTAAAAAATTGGAATTACCGACACAAAATGAGAGAGCGCATTGCTAAAGACATACACACATAAAAAACCATATAAGGACTTAGCATGCCAAGCGATGGCGCATTCTATTTTTAGAATTTTACGCTCTTTAAATTGTGAGAGCGCATATGCAGCGATTTCGTCTGCGTCTTTGCACACATACATGCAAACATTTCGTTGCCATTGCTCGGTGAGAGCGAGACACACAATATGCCCAAGGTTCTATTATCTATTCTCAGTGAGAGCAAACGGGCTAGCACTACTTTGCTCTTATGAGTGAGTTTAACTCGCGCACTTGGCGATCTTACTCTCTCTGAGAGCAAGCGCTCTCTTTCTATTCGTGCGATGCTTCAGTACAGTAATAATATAAATTAGGGGAATGTCGCGGCCTGTTTAGCGGGTAATCTGGTAGTTGTGAAAATTTTCCTTTAATTAGAATCAATTTTTGCCAATGCCGCAAATCGGGCTGTTAAAGCTGAACTGGCTAAGCAAAAAGCGTTGCCTTTTCGGAGTGCTCGCTCATTAGAGGCTCGAAGGGCATTTGTGGCTTAATTAGCGACATAAAAGATGCTCACACCCGGAGAGCTAGTTAACTAGTTCTTGTTCCCAGCTGGTCATGTGACACTTCTAGTATCTCCTCCAACTACTTTTCCTTCTCGACCTTAACGTTCTCCAGCTACTTAACTTGCCGCTCACGTTGCTTTTTCGGGGTTGGGGTTGGGAGGTTACTTTTATGACTGATTATGTTGTTTTTCGGCATTTAATTGCCACTTGGCCTGCGTGCGGATGTGACTATTTTTATGGCTAATGAGCGGCTTGAGGTAAATTCTTGGCCCATTCACGCAGCATCAGGTGTATATAATATTATAACGACTGGTGTGGGTAAATGGCATGGAGAAAGGTCTCTGGTCTCTGTCCAATAAAATGCATGAAGTTATGTGCGGGTTGTTGAAATTACGATAAATTAAAATAAATGGGTGCTTAAGCTGGGTTGGGGTCTGCTTGGAGCTTGCGGTTGCTCAGGGGTGGTTAAGCAGTAAAAAGGTATATAATTTTAAAAATCATAATAATATTAATGGAATATTTTTGACCTATTTATAGTCTTAGCAGGTGAGAACGCCAAAAGTAATAAATTGAACAATTTCATTGGATCGCTAAAATAAAACCGGTTATCAGCTGAGCGAAAGAATATTTTGTCAACTGCTCTTCTGCTTGCTTGGCACGACACGAGTAAGAGTGAGAGCAGGGGAGAGACTGATTAAAAGAGAGCGTAATAAGTTTCGTCTGCTTCTGACTCATTGTTTTCTCATTGCAAGCGCGATTAGAAATGGCGTCAGCTGAGTACTTAAACTCCCAAGCGCTGAGAGTGCAAGCAGTTCAGCAATAGATTCACATTTGAAGCTGTCGATCACTTCTGCTGCAGACTTTTCATATACATATGAATAGCTTTCAGCATTGATTTTTTTTACACGTGTGCGTGTTACGCATTTGCGATACAAAAATGGAATGGATCCAACATATATTATTTTATTTTATTTCTTTTATTACGATTTATGTTGAATAAGATTTTTTTAAGCTGTTACATTAAAATCGAATTTGTCAGTTGTGCCTGAGGACATTTAAAATTTATAGTTAACTTATTTAGCGCCTGCAGCGTAAATTGCATCAAATATTGTCAAGAGCTTTGTGAGATGAAAAATATAATGCTAAAACCCTGCCTCAGAACTGAATGCAGTGAAAAATCATCTGTGTGTAGCTACTAAATTACTTGAGCTGTTTGACTTAATGGTCGTTCAGATTGGCAGCAAACAGACGTCTACACAAAGACACAGCAAAAAAAGAGAAAATGAGATTGAGTGGGGAAAGCAAAAGAGACATGAGTAGACACACAGACAGACAGTCGGCGTCAGAAGAAAACGCATTACTTGCAACTCGACAGACCAAAAGAAATTTCAACTAAAATTATGCGTTTGCTCAAGCCATAAAGGCAGCTGCGAAAATAACGAAAGTCGTGCCGACTATGCTATGCCCTTCTAAATATATATAAAATTAAACTTAGAATATAATATTACCAATACTTAATTTTCTTTCAAGTTGTAAATATTTAGATTATAGTTCCATAACCCCGTTTATAATTCATCTTTATAGTACAAATCAAACTTTTCATCTTCTTTCTCGTCTTTGCCCTCCGCATCTTCCACATAGCACGTTTTCATACATTCGCTTCTTGTCGCAAACCGATTCGGATTTCCACCACAGCCACCATAATAGAAGTGTACACAGCGATTGGTTAAGTAATCATAGCCAAAGACTCGATGTCTACCGTCACAAGGTCCGATATCGGCCATATACAGGCATTGAGCTAAACGATAAATAAAAGATCTCGATTTAAGCTATGATTAATAAATTACCTACTTACGTGAGCGAATAACTTTATTGTAGGCCGCAAGTGTTCCCGTGATGAGAACAAGAAAATACAAGATTACCGAGCAGTTCATGGCTACAAAGATATCTCTATATAATTTTCTCTTGTTATTTTTTAAAGTTTATCACCGAATCGGCTTTTATTGGATTTTTTTGTCAGAGCCAACTTGATAATAAAATTGTTTAGGAATTATAGTAACGATATAACCAATTAGTTTTTCTTTTATAAATTGTTTTAATTAAATAGTAATAGTTTCAATTCAAATGGATATTTATAACTAAGAAGTTTAAAACGATACTAGCCATAAAATAAACATATAATAAATTTTTTTTATAAATTTTTTAAATTAAATAGTAATATCTTAAATTCCAATGCATATTTATAACTAAAAATTTTATGGGGCTTGGAATTATTACAGGTTTATAAAAGTCTTTGAGAAAAATAAAAGATATAAATAAAAGCGGAAATAACTGTTACAAACAGCCTAATAAAACTGAGAGAATCTGCATTGTAGTATAGATCCCAGAGACGCAAAATGCAGGCAATGTGAGCTTATATACTCCCGAGCTCAGTTAGATGCTCCATAAGTATGTAAGCTGGGCTGCACTTTGAAGTACTCGCACAGTACTTCATCATTTTTATTGCCAAGTGAGGCGCCCATCACCTCCCTCTGCCCCCCTCCTCCTCGCGAAAACTAAAAAGTTTTTTGCGTATTTGACTAACGATTTGATGACGTTGATGGGGCTTTGAAATGCAACGGGAGCTGCTTCTGCTCTAAAAAGATAGAAAACGGAGTTGTCGCCGCATATTTCACGCAAAAGTGCAGCGGACTTAAAGTTGGCGGAACGGAAGTGGAAGTGGGAAGCAGCAGCGGAAACGGATATGGGAAACCATAATGTAAACGCCAAACGCTTCGTATGCGTAACTTTTGCCAAGAATACGCGTATCTCGCTTTAAGTGTCGGGCTAAAAAATCGATTTAATTTCATTTGTAAAACGATTTTCACTTAAAATGTGATTACGCAAATTTTCAATTTGAAAACGATAACGAAAATTGGCAACAGACTTGAGGGAATAAAGAGAGGGGCTCCAACGAAACCCCCCGAGAGGATGCTACTTGAAATTGTTGTACACCAGATAAGGCGTCTTTGTGTCTCGCGGGTATTTTCGCGGCTGAGTCTGAACAAGCATAATTATAGCCGCATTCAGAAAAATGAAGCGGATTAAGTAGGGTGTGTAACATTGTTGTGCAACAGGCAAAAGCGAGTCATATTATTAGCCAATAAAGCTCTAGCTGTATTTTATATTTCTTTGAAAATGGCCTAAAGTAATAAATATGATATATGATAAAAAGGGGGAAATATGTGAGCTCTAGACTTACAAGAATTCTATATAAATAAATATAAAATAATTTACTTTAAGATCTTATCTTATCTGTCTATACACTTATTATAAATTAATATATTGTATACTAAGTTAACAAGTTTTGTTAATCTAGTTTATGAACTTAATGTATCTAAACATTTTCAAGATATTTGAATATATTTTACAGCCAGGAAAATACGTTAACATTAACAGTTAGTACAACCATTTGCCGTATTTTTAAAGCGCCACTAAAACTGAAATGAAAACCCGCAAAAACCAAAATCAGTTAACATTTATCGACAACCGCTGAGCAATATTTGCCACGGAACAGGCCCAAAGGGCCTTCGACCAACACTTAATTAAGTTTCAGTTGGCGCTTCGATTTAGCCAGTTCCCAAAAGCCCCTCTTCGCGTGCTCCAATCCGGTATTAACTGCGCATGAGGCCACAGCAAAGCTCAGCGACAACCGCTAATGCGGTTTGCTTTTATCCCCTCCCACCCCTCCACGCTCTTATTCCCACCTGCAATTGCAGTTGGCACCGCAGAAAATGTAACAAAATTCTGACAGTCGCTGATTTCAGTTCGCTGTTGATTTTGCGTTGACCATTACACCTGACCAGTTGCAAAAGAGGTGAGAAATAGACAAAAACAACAACAACAACAACAATCATGAACAGCTTAGTTGGTTAAAACGACTGCGCAATACCCTGTGCTCACTGAGAGAACAGCTTCTAAAAACAGTTCGAAAAAAATCTTTTTAATAATTAATTAAGAAAAAATTTGTAAATACACTTATTCAAAATAAAGCGCTATAAAATTCTTTTAGAATAAAGATCTGAATTTTTTATGAATATATTTGTATTTATTTTAGCCATATTTTTTTGTGTAAAACCAATATACCCTTTTATTTTACCAGTTGAACTTGGTAAAACAACTACAAATTGGTACAAATTTAGGCAAAAGGTATTTTTTTAATTTAAATAAATTTCGAATGCACGGCAAGGGTTACCGTTAGACTGGTCGTGTTTGTTGTTGTTGTTGCTGTTGTGATTTTGGCCAAAACGGAAATGGACCCTCATCAAGTTCCATTAGATTGTCAAAGTTGTGCGTTGGCGTCGGTGGCTCAGCCGTGCGCAAAAGTGTCAAAATGTTTAACATATGCCCACACGAGACGTGGCCAACACCGATCGCCACCCCTCCCCCTCCCCACTCCCCGTTTCACCCTACCCCCTGCCCCATTCAACAATCACCGCTTTAGCTAGCTGACTGTATTTATTGTTGTTGTTGTTGCTGTTTGCACTGCCATTGTTCATAACAATGACAATAACAAGCAGGCAGCTGCCCCGAGGGGGCGTGGCAGTTGGGGGCAGCACAAACTCTGATTGGGCGTTGTGTATTAGATAATCCCCTGCACATCCCTCTCTCCTCCCATCCTCCCTGAGCTGCGTTTTGTGAGTAATCACATGAAATGGGCTGTTGACCTGCCTTTGGTCGCAAAGGGCAAACACTTTTGTCAGTGTTAGATAACACCACACAGAAGTGTGTCGACAACCGAACCAGTTCTAAGCACAAACGGATATTTTTCAACATTTCTTTTTTCTCATTACCTTTTTATAACTTTAAGAAATCAGCTACATAACTTACATAATATATAAAAACTAAAAAGTTGTATGCTTAAGTTTTGTTTTTAACAAAGAAGAATATTGTTACTAAAATAATATTAAGAATATTTATAAAAAAAATATCTATAAAATATTATTTAAATGGAAAAATTAAATTCAATTTATGAATGCCAAATAAAATTTTTATATCAAGCATATCCTTTATTATTATATTAATTCCACTATATAGCTATTTATATTGTCTAAAAAAAGGAAAAATTGCATTCTTCTTGCTGCTTCCCAAGTCAAATAAATCTAATTTCCGTAAGTTGTTATAAATTTCTGCTGAGCTAAGATTCTGCAAACTCAGAGCCAGCAAATTTTTCCACTTTTCCGTTTGCCACATTCCTTACTTTCTGCCCAGCCCTGCTAAAATATGCAGTACGCTAATTACCAACCAATCTCAAGGCTCAAACTGGAGGCTCGTTCGAGCCAAGTTGCCAAATATTTTCATTAGCTGTCAGCAGCGACGCCGCCGCCGCCGCCATTTCCTGCACCTCACCCCTGACTATTGTCAGGAAATGCTTTAAATTACATAAAATGCGAGGCTCTATTTTGGATTTTTGCGCTCTTTTCACTGTACTAATGCTCATCTAAATTTAAGCGAGCGAGTTAACAAGCTAAAATTTGATTTATCGCTAGAGAAAAAGTTTTTGTCTTGACTTGGCAAAAGTTTGTATGTGTGTGTGGGTGCAAAAAGTCTGTCAGCTGCCACTTTGGCCCTTCATCCCCTTAATTCAGCTGCGGCTGCACTTGCTGTCTATCGTGTTTTGCGCTATATGCAAAAATCTCCCCCCCCCCCCCTACTAAACTTTAATGAGCTGACATTGAGGCAGCTTCGTGCGCCATTTGGGCGCCAAAAGTTTGCGGCACATGCAGCCTGGTTGTTGCTTTAATTGTTGTTGCGTGCCAATATGGGATACCATGGGGGGGTTCGGGGTTGCTTTTTATGTGCATTTTTATGGGCGACGGGCAAACAACTTCGCTACAAAATTCGTCGAGTACGGAAAAGGGTTTGTTAGTTCGTTTTCAGTTGGGGTAGGTCAGTTTTCACGGTCTTTAAAAGTCGTTGCTGTTGCAATAAAATTTTGTGTTGCCTACTTTCGAGCGCCGCTTTTAATTTGTTTCTCGGCAAGCAGTGTAAAACTGCACTTGAGCACGCGCTGAATTTATTTCAAGCAGTGCACAAAACACAATTAAACAAAATTGCAAAAATTGAGCTAATTTGCAATTTCTGTTAATTGTTTTTTCTTTATATTAATTTATTGGGCAAAATTCAAATATATACATTTTTTTGTATTTTCTGCACGTAATTTATGCACTGCGTATTATTAGCTCATATCTGTTGGGTGCAGTTGAAATTGAAGTGCTTGCAATGGCCCAACATAAACTGCTGTTAATTTCCATTACAAAGCGAAGGGCTGCCACCGGGCAAGGATCTCAAGTGGATTTCCTATGTGTAAGCGTATCAATATGCAAAAGAGGTTTAGCCAAGACTTGTGCCACTAAGTGAATGTGAAGACACGGCAGCCGCGCAGGACACAAGTGGCTAAACGTGACGAGCATACATTAGCCGGGTCGGGTTGGGTTGGGGCCGGGTCGGGTCTATGTACCCGATGCCATCTTTCTGTTTTGGCCACAATAAATGCAAAAAATATGCATAAAGTGCAAAACATGCCATAGAACATGGGTGTTCAAGTGTCGGCTTGTTCGCCGAAAAAAAAGTGCGAGTGCCAGCAAAAAGCACACGAATAGCAGAAAATATTCAATCAGACAGTTAGACAGAAGGGGGTGGGGGGCAACTGAAAAATATGCGTGCAGAAAATGTGAAAATGTGTCGAGCCACGTTGAAGACAATTTCATAACAGATGTATGAAAAATCAGAGATGCCCAAAACTAACTCTTTAAACTGAACCACTTGTGAACTGGTTCAGCTCAGAATAATGAACACAAAACATTATATTAGTTTCTATATGTAATGATTTTGATAAGGTAAGAATTTCTAAAATATTATTACATTTAAATATGAAATATATAATTAAATAATTTAAATAAATAAATCATTTATTAAATTAGTAAGAAGAATTTAGATAGAATAGAATAGGATAGAATAGTGTTAAATTTAATTCGAGTATCGAGATATTTAATAAAAAATAAAAATCAATAGTTAAAAAAGAGAACAATTTTTTTAAAGTAACTAATTTATAACTTTTTTAGTATTTTAAATGATGTCAAGTTTTTAATTAAAACCAATACGCATTTGTAATTTATAAATTATGTTGTAAGTTGTCTTGAAAGCTTTTAGCCAAGACCACAGTCCAAATTGATATCAGGTCTGATAAATGTGCGCCTGACCCGTCCCAATAAATTTGCAGCCAACTGAAAGACAAGGCATAAATAATGACCACATTTTCGCTCTAAGCAGCTATTGACAGACACGCAGACAAATATTTAATTAAAACGATAAAAAAATGGGGCGTGACCAAGGCGGGCACAAACAAATCAAACGCGGGAAGAAAGCCAAAGTTAGCTCATGAGTTGAGTCTTGGTCTGTTTGTTGATGAGGCCACAACATTTGCCCAGCTGCTTGGCAATGCCATCAAAGGGGGTCTAGAAATTGCAATAAAGAATTTTGTATTTGGCCAAAAGTCAGTTCACAACGAGGAGTCCTGTGTGTGCTGTTTTCCTTTTGTAAATTTTTAATGCATATATTATTAATCCGACGCTTATTTCGTTTGAATGAAGTTGAGCGGCAGCTTGAAACGGGAACGGGAGTAAGAAGAAGCGAAAAACCTTTGGCAAAATCCATTTGTTGTAAGAAAAAATTCAATTTATATTCGATTACGCGACGATGTCTAAGTAGAAGTCGGCAAAATCTGAAGCACTTTTCCTATATTTTTTTCCTTTGCCTCAGGAGCGCATTGAAAATGCGCCGTCATGCGTTAAAATTGCAATTTTTGTTGTTGCTTCTCTTGCTCGCTGGTAAAAATGTTAAGCAAATTGATAAATGAAAGGGCAAGGGCAAAAAAGTGTACCCCCTCACCCCCTCAAGAAGCTCTCAATACCACTCTAATTGTAAAATGAGGATACGCCTCTGTCGAAACCTAAGCAACAAACATAACAATCATAGTCAATTGCAGCTAGTTAAATATTCATGGCCCCCTTTTGGCGGGGCGAGAAATAAAACTGTCGACCAAAAATGCTCGAACCCTCGCCTCACTGGCAGTTTATGCTCGTTCACAGGGTGAACAGAGTATATTGGCTCGATTTAATTGATATATTTCCCTCAGTTTTAAAGCTAGTTAGTTCAAAGTTTTTCAGCCCACCTCTAAAAATTGGAAAAACATTTTTTGGGTGGTACAGGAAATTTATAACTGTTTGTCACGCCCGCGTCTTCAGAAATTGAAAAAAAATAATATAAAATATAAATTAATTAATTATTCAACTATATTTTTTTTTTAAATATAAATTAATTAAATATTGAACCATATTTTTTTTAATAAAAATTATATTTAATACCAATTGTTGACTGTTTTCAGCTGTTTTTATTTCGTAAGTATTGCGCAGTCGGTTACATCCGCTCATTGTTTTTTTTTTATAACATGGCAATGACACCCGGACACGGAAGCGGGCCGCTGATTGCCGATTGCCCACATGCCGTGTGCATAGAAAATGCCCGGTATATTGGAAAACGATTTGAGTCCTGGCTGCGAAACAAACCAAGCCAAACAGATAAACAAGCAGAGAAAGAAAGACAGAGAGTGGGAGAGAGTGAGAGAGAGAGAGAGAATACGAGTATAGAAATAACAAAACAAAGGCAGCACTTGCGAATTTCATTGCAAATGAAACGAAAAACGTTTTATTTTGATTTTCTGCACGCGTTCGAAACATTTGAGTTGGAGGAGTTGGGTGAGGGTGAGGGTGGGGGGAGGTGCTGGGGATGGCACTTCAAAGGCAAATGTTTGCCGCTTAACCATTCATATGCCCTGTACAACAAAGCAAGGGGGTATGCTAAGTTGTTGCTTAAGACAAAAAGTAATTGAGATTGAAAAGAATTTTATATATATATAATATGTATGTAATTTTGTTATGCATTTTATATACCCTGTAATATATTACTGATAAGCATGCTATTTATAGAGCATCTCATATTCGAGCCTGCTAAATTTCAATAAATAAACTTATTCTATTTTCAGCTGCAGAGGCCGTGTAAAAAAGGGATTTACTTTTTTGTTTGTGCTTTTTACGTGGCCAATTTGCGGGAAAACTGAGACAAAAAGTGAGCGACACACGCGACTGAAGATGGAGCTGCGAATGGAAATTGAAATGGAAATGGTGGAAAGTGAAGGCGCCACATGTTGACAGAGCTGCCAGAGCTGCCACATGGCGCACGTGGTAACAAAGGATTTTCAAAATCCTTTTAAATATTTAATTAAGTTAGTTGTCTGTTACATATTTTATAAACTTAATTTATTTAATATTTAAAAAAAAATTTTTTAAATAATTATGTACAGTAAATTGGTAAATCTATAGTATAATTAAAAAGGTAAATAATATAAAATAAAATATTAAACTTTCAAATACTTTAAATATTTATTTATTTATTATTATTATTTTCAAAATACTTTAAATGTTTAATTAAGATTGAATATTTTATTAACTTAATTTATTAAACACTTATATTGGTTTTTTCAATTAATAATTATGTACAGTAAAAAGATAAATATTTAGATATTATTAAATAAAATATTAAAATAATTTATTATAGATAGAAAGTCTTAATTAGCTGTGAATTTCAAAATTTTTTGGGCTTTCAAGCCAATATTTTAATTTTATCTGCTTTCCTGTGGATATTTTCTTTTGGTTTTTGTAAACAATGACAAATAAGTTTTGAAACATTTTCAGCTCTAGACTCCCTTTAGAAATCAAAGCCGACACAAATATATTGACATTTTCTGTGGATAACAAATGAAAACAGCTGTCTTCTCCTTGGGCACAACAAGCAAAGCCAGGCAAGGCAAAGACAATTGGCCGCAAGTCCTTGCATTTTCCTTGCATTTCCCTACCACAAATACCGAGTGCAGTAGGTGGGAACAGGATGGCCCTAAGCAAAGATGTTGCCAATGCCGATTTATGTCCTTCGCATCGTTGCAGTTAAAATGCTTTTCATGTAAGCTGCGCAGAGCGTTGCTCAAGCGGACAAATAACTGAACATGGGAGATAGACAGGGGGAGGGGATGGGAGGGGAGGTGAAGGGTACTTTAACAGGAAACAAGTCGAAAAATATCAACTGCCGGGTATCAACTTATGTAAATTGTTATGTGAGGGACAGCTGTAAGAACTTTGTAGCTCTCTCCCTCTACCTCTCTCCCTCTCTCTCTGTTAGTTGCCACTATGTGGAGGGGCGCGTCTGGTCCTTTAGTTGTCCTTAAGGAATTGCGGGCATGTTTGCTTCTGCTGAAATGAGCAAAAATAATTGCAAATCGTGAAAGGAAAAAAGAACAAATTTTTCTCGTTTTTTTTTTTTGAGGCTGTCGTCGCTATTTACTACTCAGTACTCGATTCCCAGTTGATAGTACTCATGTGTGCTGCCAGACAGTGTGAGCGAGAGAGAGAGAGAGAGAGAGAGAGAGAGAGAGAGAGAGAGAGAGCAAGACAGACAAACAGGAACGGAAACGGAAATATGCAATGAAGCAGAAGTTGGCAGGAAATTGTTAAGACGCCGCGCCTCCGTTCAGTCGTCCTTTCTAACCTCCCCCCCGCTTCTTCACCCCCCGCTTCTCTGTTCTATTTTTTCTATTTTTACAGCTTTATTTTATTTTGCATCATCGAAAGGGTTCCCCCAAAAAACATTCCTTTTTTGGCTCGTTTTATGTTCTTAGACGAATTGAAAAGCCGCATGCAAATAAAATTTGCCTGCTTTTTTTTAGTGTTGTCCTGTGACCCCAGGACTCGCTGTCTGCTCTCTTGTTGTTGTTGCTGTTTTGTGGTTTTTATATTTCAATCGAGCCAGTTCTCTGTTGCCTCTTCTATTTTCTTCCTGCTCGATTTTAAAGTATTTTCCACATATTTCTTTTGGGCTGGGACATTTTATAAAATTTATAAGCTATGTAAATGATGATGTATTGTTACAGTTGGCCCCAAAGGGGGATGTGAAGGGGACGCGAGTGTAAATAAAATGTGTATATGAAGCAAAGTTTGAAAGGGGTTTATTTTAAGTGCTAATACTGAAAGTATACTGAGATCATTCAAAATTTGTTAAGCAGAGAAGTTTTAATATACAAAAAAAATATTTTTTATTACAAAAAAAATTAAAAATATTAAATATGTTATTCTATTTAAAAAATCCCTTTTGATTTTTTTAAACAGTGTAACCCGCATTTGTCATTGTATTTTATGTATTATGATAATATAAATATTATTATTACTAAGCTTTTGAGCCAGTTTTCAGGCCATAAAACGCCCAAAAACTCTTCGCACAAAACATTTGCATAATTTTTACAACTGTCAGCATAAATTGGCAAAAACAAAAAATAAAAAAATAAAAATAAAATAATAAACTCCACATAAAATCATCGGGCCAAATGTGAAAAGTTTTCTTTTGGGCTGTGCCAAAAACAAAAAAAAAATTGTACATCAGCTGCCAAAAAGGGGCGAAATAGGAGAGAACTTCTGACATAAAGTAAACAATAAAATGCGCCAATTGTAATTATGTGTCAGTGCCATAAACGTAATTAGCTACAGTCTTTCCTACATAAAAAGCACAATTTATGCACAGAGTTTGCTGCTGGCAATTAGTTATACATTTAATTATACGAAAAAGCTTTTAATTTGCCTAAAAGGTTCCACGTAGCCAGTCTTCACTGTAGCTGTGGCAGCATTTGAATTCCTGATTGAATAATAACCCAACGCGGGGCGCTTTTAACGTGAAAAAATTGTGCACAGTGTTATAAAAAATTATTTGCCATTTTAAAATGCACTTGAAAATGTGCGACAGTGTGTGGGCGAGCAGGGGGCGTGGCATTTGCACATGCACACACGTGCGCCGTTTTAGGGTTTGTGTCTGCACGCGATTCGCAGCGCGGCGTCTGACGTCCAAAAAGTAGCTAAAAACGTGACGCGCATTTCGAATTGGGGTTGATGTCCACCCCACCCCACCCCAAAACCATCCCCCACTCAGTTATCAGTCTCCTTGCACCTGAGTTTCCCCCATCATGGAAATGCGCCGACATGAAACGCTTGCACTTTTCTTGATGTCCTTTGGCGAGGCGCGTGAAATTGAAAAACGCGGCTGTCCTTAAAGCCAGAATACGAACAGACGCAGCGCGTTAAGTGCCTGGGAGAGTCTCCGCTCAGTCTGCTGCCAGCACTGACAACATTAGCATCAGGTTACATGGCGAATTTCACACGTCATTAGCCCGCTGAGCTTGAATGTGCACGGCTGAAGATTGCAATAGGTTGGCCTGGCATGCGACTGATTTATGTGAAATACAGCCAGGTGAACAGATGATGGCAACACCAACGTACGCAGCACTAATTGGGTTATAGATGCAAGCCTTTTAGATCACTCATTATAATCACTATAAATATATTTTTAAAAAATTATCATTTACAAATTTTATTATTTTCAAAGATGTAAGTAACTTCAATATTTTAATTTTAATTTTTTTTTTGTTAATTTTAAGATATATAGTTACGTTCAAAAGCTGTTTTTGGTGATGCATTTTATTTAGCATAATTCAAGTTCAAATGAAACAATCACATTAAAGCGTTGCCATATGGAATAAAAATACAAACATTTTAACTGCTTGGCAAACTCCCATAACGTGTAACCACAGCTTACATTGAAAATGTTAACAGTGCACTGCTGTAAAGCAGTTTCAGAGTCTGGCGTTACAGTGTTAAGGATTTGTAATTGCTGAGCAAAGCTTTGCAATATTTTAAACTGCTTGCTTACCAAGCAGTCCAGTCTTGTTAAACATATGCTGCAGTAATTCCTATACAAGTGCAAGAAAGCAGTTTTACTAAGAAGGATAAAAGATCGAATATAAATAATAATTATAACACTTATATGATAAATGTAACGAATATAAAAACAAATAACAGTTTTATATATATGAGCACATTTTAATACTTAGACAAGCTCTGATTTATTTTTGTAGTCGCAAACAAGGATAGTTTGTCAAGTTCTGCTGACTATCGAGTGCTATGTCATACAGACTTTGTCAGTGACCAATGTGCCGCGAAATTTAAAATAATAACAAGATTTTTAAACGTTAGTTGCGCAACGGTTTAAATATAATGTTTTATGTCATTTTCTGCCGTGTCGTTTGGTTTAAGTTTATATAAAAATAACAAGCTCTTATTTCATTCTGTAAAAAATTTAAAAATATTTGTGGCCAAGTGTAGCTAGCTGACCTATTTAAATGGCCTAGTTTGCTAAGTAAACAGACTTGAGTTAATTATAAAACATCTAAATACACATTTTTTTTTTTAAATGTAATTTAGCTACACATATAATAAATAATTTTGTGTATAAATATATAATAAATAATTTTGTGTATAAATATTAATTATGCATACTAATTTAAATATTTAATTAATTGATTGTTATTTAATTTTTCATTTTTAAAATAAAAAAAATACCATATATGCATGTGGATAAGCATATAAATAGTAAATAATATAAGTATGAATATAGGTATTGCTGCCGCAATAAGAGAGGTCCTGTTGGTCCTTTGCCGGTCACATGTTGCGGCAATTGATGTCAAATTTATAACGACAAATACTACAAAACTTGCTCAGCACAAGACGGCGCTGGTTCGACCCACAAACACACGTTAGCTCCCCGTGCTCCGCTTACACACACACACACACACACATACACACACACACACACACGCACACAAAGCTCGGGTGTGGAATGGCCTGCTTGTTCACTTTTTGAGCATCATTATTGCTTTTTGATTTTGGTGTGAATTTGCAGAACGTGTGTGCGAGCGTGTGTGAGTGTGTGTGTGTGTGTGTTTGAGCCAGTTTGTGTTTGTGGCTGAGATGAGTTATGTGCCCCAACCGGCCAAAAGTCCGTGCTGTCTGTGGAGTGGAGTCTGGAACTGTGCCCAGGCAAAGGCGCGACTGTTGCCGCAGCTTGTGTGTGTGTGTATGTGTGTGCTGGGTCTCCTTTTCAAGAACATATTAATGCAATTTTATTTAAATTATGCAACATTTATGCCTTTTGCCGGCTTGATATATTTGTTTTACACGCGCCGCCGTCTGATGTCCTGGCGAGCCATCGATATGAACAGCTACTGTAAAGGAATCGGCAAACGGGCCGTCGGAATGTCCGGTTGTCCTTATGGCAGGACTCGTGTTTATGCTCCACACATTGCACATTCATATATTTGTGACTGTCAAACAATTTCCGTTGGCTTGATAATTTTTGGAATATTAATTACACACATTGCTGCCAATTAAAATATTAAAGAATTTCACACAAATAGCTTTTAAAAGAGTGAATAAAGACATGGATTTTTCTGACTGATTATAGTGTGATTTTTTATCCACAATCGTATTTATATTATTAATAAAGTTTTTATATTTTAACAACTAGACTTGGCCAGAGAATACCAGAAAAATTATGTTAATATAAAAGATATATATAATGTTAAATTTATTGAATTACAGGAGAATATTTTTTTTGTAATTTTCAAAATGTTTATTTTGATTTAAAAGTTGATATATAATACACATATTTATAGAAAGAGATAATAATCTGTAGATACTAATGAAGAATATATATAACTATTTTGTATATGGCCTTTGGTAAGTAGAATACTTTTTATTTTTATTTTAAAATATATATATAATATAAATAATTATAGAAAGGGATAATAATATGCAGATACTAATGAAGAATATAAATACAAAACTATTTGTTATATTGCCTTTCTATGTGATTTTCATAATTTTTATTTGAAT
The DNA here is from genome assembly GCA_004143825.1 of Drosophila micromelanica. Classification (NCBI taxonomy): domain Eukaryota; kingdom Metazoa; phylum Arthropoda; class Insecta; order Diptera; family Drosophilidae; genus Drosophila; species Drosophila micromelanica. Next base: position 170,589 of record SCDY01000248.1, read on the forward strand.
TTCCAAATTTATATTATTAGCTTTATTTTAGTTTTATATTTATATTATAATCTTTATGTTAGTGAACTTTAAATCTGATCTTTTATTCCTTTTGATTTCCCTCTTATTCTTTTGCATTATAAATTAAATTTATATGAATTACACATAATATAATAAAATAACCAAAATTTCTATATCTTAATAAACAAGTTATTAAATAGCTTATATTTAAATATATTTAAATACTTAACATATACATTTTACAGACGCTGAAATATATTAAATTGAAAATACGTGTTAATTACAAATCAAAATATGTATTGTAAATTGCCGTTTGGGCTCTGCAAATTACAATTTCAAATTGAATATTGATGGATTTCGATTGACCGAGTGCCGTAAGGAACAAAAACACGTCATATGGTAAATGATTTGCTCAAGCGAATATTGGGCAAATTGAAATCGCTTAATTTATTTGACATGAATTGAAAATCAAGCGAAATCGCATTAAGCACACACACACACAATTGGAATTCAGGCAGAGGACACGCAATTATGGCACGTCAAAACCGGAAATGGTAAAGTGGCAAAGCGGAAATGCCGGGCACCGAGGTGCAAATGTCTAAAAAAGGAAATAATAAAAATATTTCCTAAAAAAAAATTTGAGAAAAAACCGAAATGTTTCTTTAACTGTGGCAACAGAATTTGCACGTGGTTCGTTTGTCTGCGCTGAGTTCCCAGCTGAATACAGCCCCCCCCGCACTCCCTCCCCCGCACCCACTTGACTGGATCCACTTGAAAGGACGCTACCCACTTGGGCCAAAAGGCTCAACGCCGAGGTGGGGCACTTCAAGTGGAGCGTCTGGCGTAAAGTTTTGTGCATTCCCTTTTCTTTTTTTTTGGCCATGTACAACAAATAAGAAGTAGCTCTATATATATATAGAGTTAGGTTTGTCGGCGACAGCAAGTGAAAGGTAAGTTTATATTATGGAAAAACGAAAAAAATTTATTGCATGCTTGTTATTTTATTTTAATTATTTTAAACTGGATTTTACTTACACGAATTTCAATTAAAGTTATTTTGTTGGTATAAATCTACATAAATATCTTTTGGTATTTATATCTCTATCTCTCTCTCTCTCGTTTTGGCCCTGAATATGCACGGTCTTTTCGCTGGCCGTGTTGAATATTTAATGCACACGAGGAGCGCTCAAATGTCAAAAACAGCAAAACCAAAAACGCATTACACAAAGGCTTGCCAGTCCTTTTGGGCCTTTCGAAAATCATAAATGAGCGAGTGTGTGTGTGCGTGTGTGCGGTTGCACAGGTGAAAAGTCAGAGGTAGCCGCATTAATTCCACTTAATTTGTTTAACCACAAGAGCCAAGCGTGGCAACAACAAGTCAAAGATATATTTTTATGGCAGTCGCCGAATGAATGTTAAACGGTTTCAAAAGCTGTGCATCTACAGTTACTGTTTAATAGCTTAATACCCGATTTAAAACGGCATTCAATTTAATTACCATTTAAATCAAAAATTTTTCTTTACTTCATAAACTGTTTAACACATAAAGTTTTGACCGCTTACCCAATAGTTATGGATAGTTTAAATTAAATTTATCTGTTACATTTAACATTGGCTGTCTCTTAAGCTGTATAGATTAACAGCATTTTTACTGCTGCTGCCAGCTCTTAAGCTACCATGTTAAACTTTTCCCCAAGGTACTGTTAACTGGAAACAACTCTCTTAAAACCTTATGTTAGAGCTAACAGCACTGTAAGACGCCTTTACAGCTGCACGGCTAACTCTCTTAACAGTATCAGTAACAGTATTACCCCTCTGTTACTGGCTATTAACAGCGCTTAAGCACTAAAGCTTTGCCTTAAATTACCCACAGAATACTGGTCAATTTATCCCTTCAGAAAGTTCGCGTTTGGTTGAGCTTGCAAGCTCTGTTGCGGAGCTTTCGCTGGCAACCGCGCAGCTTTTGCACGCAACAACCCCCAAAAGCGCCCACGCCAATCCCGAGCAGTTTAGAAATTATACGCGCTTTTCTTATTGGCTATGCACGGCTTATAAAAGTCCAGGCAGCGCCCAATTAAAGTTCAGTTGGGGTCTGGACTTGGCCGGAGAATGATGCGATTTTCAAGGAACTTGTGGTTATTCACTGAGACGTCTGCCTTGATTCATTTTAGGGTTTGCTTAAATGAGATTTATTAAAAATGTTAAACAGTTGCTTAAATTAATAATACTTGAGGTTTATAATAATTAAGTATTGTAAACAGAGAAATAAAAAATAAATATAAATAAATAACAAATATAAATATATTTACCAATTGTTTTACATCACAAATAATTTTAAAATTTTCATCACTATTAGTCCTATAGATTAATTCTATATTAATTTAAAACGTTATTAAAAATTCATTTAATTGCTTATTTTTTCATAAAAACCATTACCTAGCTATTTTGGAAATATGTTTTTTTTTTTTTGGATAATAAAGTTAGTATAAGTCGAAGCTTGTAATGTAATAAACACATAAATTACATATTTCGAGTGTGAATAAAATTTCTACAACATAATATCTAAATTTTATATGTTGACATCAAGATGTAATTATTAAAATGGAATGCTTCAGACTCCATTTAATTTTTTATTTCATTTTAAAAGATTTGGTTCAACAATTACGCAACTTAGCTATGAGTGATACTTATTTGGTAATAAATGCTTGAGCTTAGGTAATTGCACGTCTTAACGTATCCAATTAGATTTGATCACATTTTTTGTCATTACTTTAACTACATTAGGGAGCACTTTGCTCAACTCTGGCTGATTTAGGGCCATCATCAGGCAGCTGGCAAGTTACCTTTTTCACTGGCCTAATTACACACAATTAACAAGGTCTAATTACCTCCCCCCCACAATGCGGAAGCCATTTAAGCGTTTTCTCTAACTTAAAAATATGCCGCTGAAGTTCAACGAAGTCATGTGAAAATTAAATGCAGCTACCACAAAATTGGAAAAGCTCACAGAGAGCAGAAGCCCAAATAAATGAATGCAATTGAAAATGCAGTAAACGTCTGAATTTGGGGGGAAAGTAACAAAAAATGTTGCCCACCAAAATGGTTTGAACTTGCGGCAATAAATTCTTTTTTATCGCTGGCCAAAAACGAAATAAAACTTCTAATGAACAGAACAGAGCCTACAAATTGTATTATGGTTTTTCTTTGCTATTTTTCACTTCATTTTTTTCTAACGTGCTGCACTCAAAAATTGTTCAGCGATGTACCCTGTAGTATCTTGATTGAAAGGTATATCAGTTAAATTAAATCTTTTTTTTTTGTTTTTGTAGACATATTAGTAAAATACAAAAAAAAAATGTTTAATAATAATGCCGACTTGAGGTCAGATGTGCTACTTTCAAAAGATAAAATAATATAAAGATACAATAAAAATAAATAATTAAACAAAATTTAATAAATAAATAAATATAAATATATAAATATAAATATAAAGATCGTATTAATGTAAACATTAAAGTAAATGTATAAAATTTAAAAGAAAATATTAAAACACATTTAATAATATGCATATCAATATTTAAAATTTGAGAAATCTAAAACATTTGCTGACCACAAATTATTTATTAATTCCTTGATATCTATAATTATTATTAAATTTAAGATTAAATTAAATTAGATAGACGTTTTTGTATTCCAGAGAAACATTCTAGTACAGGGCATCTGTAGTTGCAAAAGCTATCGAATTTCATCTTATATATTTTTTTCGACTTCATAACGATTGGCAGGCATCTATATCTATGTGTGTGTGTGTGTATGAGTATGAGTGTGTGTGTGCTCGGCTGAATGCTTTGAAAAATTACTCACGTAGCAGAGAGCAGCGGAGAGAGCCTTCTGCTAATCCCCGCAAGCGTGACAGGAGATGGCCAAAAAAAAAAAAAAGGAAAGCCAGATAAAAGCCAAAAAACTTGAACCAAACTAAAGCAGCATTTATAAATGGGTATTAAAGCAATAGTTGAGCTGATAGTCATATCAATGGCAAGTGAGGGAAAGTGGGGCTATTTAACTATTCCTCAATTCAGTTAACTTTGATCTACAACTTTTCTGTGGGCCCAACAACAACAAACTATTTCCCAATGTTAACTGACCATTTAACGTGTTTGCCCATTTTGGGTTCTGCTTGATTTCATAGTTGTTGTCCGTTTGTCCGTTTGTCCGTCTGTCTGTCTGTCTGTCTGTCTGTCTGTCTGCCTGTCTGACTGGTAGTTGTGTTGCGGCTCCCTTAAACATATGCCACAAATAATTTGTTATTCAATACGAGACACACAAAATGCACACAAAACAAACGAGCTCAACACACACTGGACATTTACTAAATTGGCTAACAACTTTTTGCCAGTCTCCTTAACTTTTTGTTCTGACTTGATTGTTGCTGTTGTTGTTGTTGTTGTTGTTATGGTTGTTACCTCCTGTTTGCCAGCCTGTCGCGCTCTGTTTTCTTCTGTTGTTGCATTGTGTTGTGTGCCGAATGCTTGACCGCAAACGCTCGCCGGAAACATGCGACAAAAAAATACAAAAAAATACAAAAAAAAAAATACAAATGAAGCAACGAAAAGGTTTTAACAACATTTGACAACCGGTTGTGAGAATTGTTTAGCATTCAAATGCAAACAAATATTTAGGCAACACATTTCAAAAATAACATGTTAAAATGTCCCACTATAAAATGGACTATACCCAGCATCAAGCAAAACCTTACACACACACACACACACAGCTAACACACATGCTGCGAATTTTAACTGGAATATGGAATATGTAAACCTAAATCACTTTGGTGCTTATTACTATGAAACAATCAGCGTTGAAATTAGCAGCTAAAAAAGGTTTACACGTTTTAAAAAGCGCTCTTTCTTTATTTTAGTGAAAAGTAATCTTCAATATTTTTAAACTTTCAATATTACTTACATTTGACATATACATATTAAATATTTCTGGTAAAAAATCAGTTAAAAATTTTGACAATTTTGACATGTAATTTTCTCGGGTTTATAGGTTCTATATACTTTTAACTCCCATAACTTCGTCAAAACTTAACCGATTTTCATGTTTGATGTAATTTAAGTCAATGTTTTTTTCTGATTGATTCTGCAATTAAATACCTAAAATAAAATTGTTTGGAATATTTTTTTAAAAAATTTTGTTTTTTTCCACCCGATTGTAATTTTGTTTGGTTCATTTTCAATTTTGAAGCTATGAAGTTTGTTCTCGCTAGATATTATGGTGTTTGCACCAGAAACGTCAACATTTCAAATGAACTGAAAAATAAGCCGAATTACCGAAAAAAATCAAACCTATATTAAAAAGAATTCGATTACTATAAATACCTTACAATTCACATTCGCAATTATAAATTACGCCTCCGACTACAATCATAGATTTAATGCGCAATTCCAACTCTCAGTATATTAGTTTCCCCCGCCGCATTCTAATGTAAGTGGCAAACGTTCTGGGCCACTGTCAACGCTGTTACCAAAAAGAAATATGTGCTTAATCCCCCTTCCCCCCCTCCAAACCTGCAATACTCCAATTCCTGTCGACACAACTGTTCAACACATGTTGGCACTTTTTTAAACTAGCTCACGAACTGAAAAGAGTATATTGGCTTTGGACCATGTTGGTTCGCTCGTCTGTCCGCTTCACATAAAGTATGAAAATGTATGGGCTACGCCTATTAGGGGCGTGGCACTACGATAAAAACCGTCTATCTCCCTTAATTTTAAGAATATAAAAAATTAACATGACAACTAGATAAAATAAAAGATAAAATAAAAAAAATGTAAATTAAAAGAAAAAATTAAATACAACATTTAAAAATGAAATTAAATTAAAAAAATTAATAATTAATATTTTCCACAATTTTTTAGCTGTTTTTCGTATTCGACAGGCAGTTTTCTAATGACCTTTAAATAAATACAAAAATATATTATTTAGCTAAAAAAAAGTTAAATCACACAAATCAAATTAAGTGTTATGGCAATATGAAAGAGTATTGCGCAATCGGTTACACCTGACAGAAATGTTCGTACTTGTTAAATATGTGTATGTTTGTGTGTGTGTGTGTGTGTGTGTGTGTGTGTGTGTGTGTGTGTGTGCATGCGTGCGTATGTGTGTCGGGGCGTAGTCGTGACTGCAGTAAATTCTTGGTAACAAAACACCCAAAGACCCAAAGACCGAGCAGCCAAGCCAAACCAAAAAGCAAATGCAGCAGCAACTGAAATGCGCATTTCAACATCAACATTTTCAAGCAGCCGAGCAAAGCGCAATGCATGTCTGCAATTTTTTAAGTAAACATTTTATTTGCTAGAGTTGCCCAAAAAAAAAGTAAGAAATAAAGAAAGAATGAGAGTGAAGATGGGAAAGCGACAGCAGCAAGTAGAAAACTTGAGACAAACTGCAGAATCCACATCAAAAGAGCAACTTCTTCTTTGACTTTTTGTTTTTTTTTTTTGCTACCGTTTCCGTTGCCGTTTCCTCTTCTTCTTGCTGTTGACATACGTAGATGTTGACATTTTGATACAAATCTTCAATAAAATAAAAGCAGCTCAAGTGGCCACAACAACAACAACAGCAACTGCTAAAGTAAGCTAAACAAAATAAATATCAAGTTGTGCTCTCTTCTTCTTCTTCTTCTTCTTCTTACTCAAAGTATAGACAAAAGGAAAAGTTGAGAAAATGAGCCGAACCAGCTATATGTGCCATTATCCCAAGTACTTGCCACTAATTTATTGTCAGAAATTTGTGCTGATTCCTCCTTAATAAATATTTATAAGCTCTACTTTTTAGATTTCCACTTCCAAGTGATCCAGTTTATATATGAGCTTATTCATTTTGATTCGATAAATATTAAAAAAAATAAGAATAATTTTTAAATTTGTGTATTTTCTCATACAACTCGTTACGATTCATAGCTTCTATATTACACATAACTTGGTCAGTTGGATATATATTGATTGATGCGGCATTTAACATTTATGCATTATACAAAAGAAACATTTTTTTTTTATGAAAAAAATCACCTACTTTACCCCTTACAAATTTTCCAAACAATTTTTTCTTTTTCAAGATTTAGATTTGAAAATTTATGCTTTTAATCGATTGAGGGTGGCACAAATATATAAAAAACAATATCAGAGACGATTTTGAGGGAATCTAATTTCTGGTCAAAATTCATGCCAAAATTGACAGAAATGTTGACATGTAAAGTTTTTGGGTTTATAAATTCCATACTCTAAACTCCTATAACTTCGTCAAAACTTAACCGATTTTATAGTTTAATGTTATTTTAGTCAAATTATTCATTTAAATTTTTTGTCATCACACTGTGAAGACTTCCACACAATTACAAAATTTTTATTGGTTCATTTTGTATTTATCCCCCATTTGATTGTCAATGCTCTGCTCAGTCTATTGTAAACTCCAACACACTTCTATTTCAGTCCACTTAATTTATTTATGCATATCATATTCCCGAGCTATATCAATCGAGTCTGTCTAAAATTTCAGGACACATAACCTTGCTGAAATGTTGATTTTTATTGGTACATCAACAACTCCAGTTAGAAAGAGAATAAATTGTGCGATATGCAATACTCGACTCGTGGAGCTGGCATTATTTTACATAAAGTATACGCCACGTTGCACACAAGTGGGTGTATGAAAAGCACGATGAGCATGCAGTTCGTAGTTAATCAAATTCCCAGCTAAAGACAAACAATGAAATAAATGTCTAAAGACAAAAAACACACAAAGACTGCCTGATGGAATGCCAGCAGCTAACCCCCCCTCCCCACTCCGCTAAGCAACTTGACACGTTGCCAGCGTATGTCTGGGAAGGGGAAAAAGGAAAAGGAGCTGGGGTTATACTATTTGTTGCTTGTGTGTCGCATGGGCATGTTGCTATATATATATATATTAAATGTACTGTTTCCACTTTGGCTTTGAGCAGGTTACATCAAATCAACACAAACACAAATTCAATTACTCAACGGCAACAGGAACAGCAGAAGCACACGCGGCGTATGAGTGACATTAATGCGATTTCCGCAACTGTCAATCATTTTCCTTTGGCCTAAATATAATGCGTACCAATGCATTGTTTTTCCTTTTAGCTGGCTCGCTTTTTGATGTTTCCTGTGGCCCAATTTGCAATTAAATCGATTGCTCTTAAATCTACAAATAAATGAAGACGTGTTTTCTAATCTCACAATCGGACGTTTCGATAATCGTTTTCCACTTTTGAGAGATTTAAAAAATAATGAAAAAATAGGCGATAATTATATACATATTTTTTTTATTATTTTGATTATGAATTATTTCTTGATATGCGACTCTTCTCAGCAGTATGAAATAATGAAAAAATAGGTGATAATTATATATATTTTTTTTATTATTTTGATTATGAATTATTTCTTGATATGCGACTCTTCTCAGCAGTTGTTCAGTTTTGTCTGAAAATTGGCGAAATTGCGGCGAAATTGTTTTCAGCATAACCCACAAATTGCTCACCTTGGTGCAGTGCGTGCGTCAATAAATAAATAACGTGCTGGCACACTCATTAAGGTTACAAAACAAATGTATAAAAACAAAAAAATTGTAAAAATAGTGAAATAAAAACAAAAACAAAAAATACAGGCGAATTGAACGTAACAATGTGGAACGCCTGTCGGCAGATTAAAAATACAATTTACGGCAAATCAATTGCGGCTAACATGGCGACGACAGCAAACGAAAATTAAAATGGCCAACAGAACGAAGGTAGAGATAGAGACAGAGAGAGGGCGGAGAGTGAGAACAACAGCAGCTCGAGCAAAAAATTAAAAACAAACAGCAAAGTTGGTAAGAAAAAAACAAAAAGAAAAACAAGACCATGGCAGTCGGGTATAACCGAATACGCAATACTTAATAATTTTTTTTTGTTAACTGTAATTTTATCCAAAAAGTCCAAAAAGTTGTGGTATCCTAAAAGGAGGTCCTCAATAATCTGTATCTGTATCTACATCTATAAGATATATATATTAAATAGAATTTCCATTCACCCCAAATGGACCTAGTCTAAAGTTTTTTTTTTGGTTAAAAACGAGTTTATATATTTTAAACTTCAAGTTCCGATATGCTCTTTTGTATTTCCTGAAAATTAAAATGACAGCAAAGGCAAAGCCAAAAAAAGAAGTCGTCCCGCCGTTCAAGCCCAAAAGAAAGACTGTGAAATGTGAGAGTCCAGGATAACAACAACAGATGTTGGCATAAATTTGTGTGCATAATAAACAATGAACGATTTCGAATTCGATGCCGATGCCGATGTCGACATCCCCGACACCCCTCCCCATAACTAGAATCGACTTAAGTTTGTGGGCGCTCCCCGCGTTGTGTGGTGCGCTCCGCCTGCAGTTGGAATAGGCGCAGGGCGCGCAGGCGATCCTCGCGTCTCAGTTGGCAGAAGCACATCAATCCCCGCGCATAGTTGGACAGCTCCCGGGCGCAGGCCAGCAGGCATTCATCCGCCTCCGGGCGCGGCAGTTGCCAGAGCAGCTGCACCAGAAACTCGCGCCACTGTGCCGGCGCCAGCGTGACCAGGAGCAGGGCCGTGGGCAGCAGGGTGAGCATGCCGAGCGTGAAGTGGCCGCACCAGCGGCACTTCGGCCAGAGCAGGTGGCTCAGCTGGTGGATTAAGCGCTCGTAGCTGCACCAGCCAATCAGAATGGCCAGCTCCGAGACGAACACGGTGCCCAGCAGCTCCAGGCAGATGTGAATGCGCGGATAGAGGCTCGTGTGGCGCCTGGGCAGCATCTGGCATCGGGACAGCAGCAGCAGCAGGATCAGCCCGAACATCCATTTGGCCAGGCTCGGTGCCGGCGAGCACGGATCCTGCGGCTGGCGTATGAACACCGAGATGCCGCACATCTGCAGCAGCGTTGCGGCCACAATCGAGGGCGGGGAAACCATTTGGCGGAACGATTTAGTGCGGGTGGAAGGGGGGGCGAAGAAACTATCGTCAAATTTGCACTTTATCGGAGTCTTTAAAATTTTGTGAATGGTTCCAAAATCATTTCAAAGATGTGACAAAAACAAACAGAGAAACAACAAATGCCTGCTACAAAAGTTTAAAAAAAAATATTTCATTTATTTTGTTTGGTTTAACTATATGTATATTTAACTAATTTTACTTTTTAATTCAACCTTTCCACAATTGTATAAAATAAATTTATACACTAAAAAAATTAAAAAAAACATATTTCAATTAAATTGCTCATTTTTTTCTTATATATTTTCTTTATATTCTTTATATTCTTTTAAATTCAAAAATATTAAAAATTACATTACATTTATTTTATATAAAAAAAGTTTATACACTAAAAAAATTCAAAAAAACATATTTCAATTGAATTGCTAATTTGTTTCTTTTATATTTTCTTTATATTCTTTGCATTTCAAAAATATTAATATTTTTCTCACTCTCTCTTTATCTTTTCTGCTGCTCTCTTTGCTTGAAATGTGAAAATGCGAAATAAATAAAAATGCAAAATGTCTTGAAAATCGCATTAACTTTGTCTACGCTTTCTTATGTCTTTGTCGGTTGTTGGCATTATCATTGCGGCAAATCTAATCAAGTGTTAGACAACTCAGACACACACATACACACACACACACACACACACACACACGCTCGCACATTGCTTCGACGCCTTTGTAGTTGCCACAGTCGCATATTTTTTGGGGCAGAGTTTCACGCTTCACTGACCTCACACACACACACACACAACCACAACCACACACACACACACACACATCTTTTGGCAGCTTCTCGTCTTTTATGGCACTCAACTTGAAGCTGGCATTGAAACACGTTAAATGTCAGGCACAGCAATTGCTTGGCCTTAACATTTATAGCCGACCAAATAGTTGGTCTTGTTGTTGTTGTTGATGTTGCCACATTTAAAAGTAAGTGAGCATCAGATGTGGCATATGGAATTTGTAGCCTCCTTTGTGCCCTATTTTTAAGGCTGCCTATTTTAAAATTGAACATGCAACGAATAATTTGATTACAATTTTTTCTTATATATATATAATTTTTATCTGCAATATTATATTCAACAAAGAATAACTCTGAAATTTTAAGAATTTTAAATTTTACTCCATTTTGAAGCAGTCTTTAACAAACAATTCTTTTTCAATTAATATATATCTTATTTATCTTATTTATATAAAATAATACAATTGTATTTTTATTGGAAAACATTTTAAATTTATGATGCAATAAAATACATTTTGAACTTATTTCCAACTAATTATTTATTACATGTATTAATGCTAATGCATTTATAAATTCTTATCATTATTATAAACTATTTTATTATTATTCAGTTTTCAAAATATTATGCGGCAACAAAAAATCTGATAATCATATTTACACGCAAGTAAGTAATTCATTTAAATTCATTTAAAAGGTTTTTTTTCTCAAACTTTAAAAAGACTGAGAAATATGTATTAGAAATATTTATTATAAAAATATTTAAGTGTTTCCATAGTTCAAGTTTCTATGCTAGAGCCCCCAAATAAGGCAGAGGATTTCAGTGTTGCGAGCATTGAAATTTCATCGTTAGTTTCTCGTTTGTGTGGGTGTATCTGTGTGTTTCGAGCATGTAGCTTTTGATTTTCATTGGCTTCATAAATAAGTTGCAACACACAAATTTGCGCTTGTAGAATTTTTAGTGCATACTTTGAGGCGCTTAGTGAGCAATCAAACAATTTTATGGCCCATATTATGCTGCCGAGGCAAAGCCGGAGTCTCAACTTTTACGGTATATGAAATATTTAAGCGGACGGCACTTTAAATTAACATAAACTTTGCATTGAGGCTAGAAAGTCAGGTTGGGCCACGCCCTAATTAGGGATTGACCAAGTCAATGACAAAACTTTTTGGCAAGCAATAAAAATCAACATTATTATGTTAATTGGGTTGGGGTTGTGGCGCCCTCTGGCGTTCGAGGTGCGCACCAAAAACGGCAGCTGCTTCACAGATTTTAATCACTAAATTAGTTTACAAAAACAAAACAAAAATTCCGCTGAAGAAACGCCTAAAAGCATGTGGCCTTTATTTGTCTAACGGTTTCAGTTTTTCCGCTGCGTAACAGGAGAGAAAAAAAATGTTATATAAAAAGGTACACAAAGCTTTTGTTAACTGCGTAAACTTTGCGCCCCACGCCCCCCGTCGAAAATAATAAGTAAACATTATTTATTTTAAAAGAAGAAAAGCCGTTGCATAGCTTCAGGCCACCGAGTGCTCGAACAATGCACGGCCAGTGTAGCGGGAGAGGACGGGTGGACGAAACGTCAAAGTAATTAAACAAAAGTAATTAAGATTAGCGCGCTTGGAGTAGCTGCAAGTCATCAAGAGGGCAGAACTCGGCTCCAGATACGCGTCCATTATCGTCATTATCATTATCATAGTGGTGAATGCTGAAGAATGGAAGGGGTAACGGTTGGGTAACGGTAACAAGCAGGTAACGGCAACAATATGAGTAAAAGTGCTGCCAAGTTTGACGTCATTATGGCCGGGCATACCTGCGAGTCAAATACACTTAACCCCTCGTTCTGGACGCTACTTAAGCTCCATTCTCTTGACCTTTTTGCCGCTACCCTGTAATAATCAAAAAAGCGGTTTGAACAAATGTGTGCTTAAATAACAGACGAGTTGCACAGTCGAAGAATCGATAAATATCGTTTGTGCGAAAAACATTTAATTTTAATAAATATATATGCTTTTTTTAATTTAATTTTCTTTTCGATTTAACCAAGCAAATTCTTATCGATATATTAATATCGATATTTTATCGCATTACCTAGACAAAAGAATATGAAGATAATGAAGCGATAGCTCCGTGTTTGATTTTTATAAATATTTATATTTTGTCAAATATTTATTTCACGCAAAAATATACCAGATATTATATATACTTATATAAAATACTTCAGCTCCATTTATTTATTCCTGCAGATAGTTGTTTAATTCTAAGCCCCCTTACAGGGTATTGCCCAGTTCAGCACTCTCGATTAGCGCATATTTACTTGTTTAAATTGTAGTTGCTGTTGTTGTTTTTGTAGCTGCTTTGGGCTATTTTCTGAATTATTATTGTTCGACAGCAAAGTTTTTCGCGTCGCGGAAACTTTCGAGAAATGCCTTGCGGGTGCTCCCTTTTCCTTTTGATACCCTGCTTTTCTTAACGTATTTGTCAAAAAAAAAAAAAACAACAGAAAGAAATAAGAAAAGAAATTCGCATGCGCTGATAAACTAAAATACAAAAAGCACTCCATGCGCAGCCAATCAGCAAAAGATCATAACCTCGCATTGGCCAATCCTTCAGTTAACCTTTCCGACTCTGCAACGCTTCATTAACTCACACACACACGCACACACACACTCGCATACTCCTTAAAAAAAAAGAAATCCCAAGTGGAATCCCGAGTGGAATCCCGAGTGGAGCATTAACACCTTAGGAAATCCCCACATGGAAACTTGTCGGCAAGTTTTTCACTCGCCGTGTTGCCTTAAATTATGTTTGGCAGTTGGGGGGTCAAAGGTTGGGCTTAAGCCTCCAAATGAGATTTATTAGCATTCAAAGAGGCATTTTAGCCGATTGCCCATTTTTCACCCAAGCCCCCCCCAAAAACTTTTGTTTTGATTAAACGAAGCTTAACGAGTCCGCCCAGCTTTTGCCTGGCCAAGGGCGTGGCGCACGTCGCAGGTAACGGGACCAGGGACGAACTCTGCCAACCTAACTAATGAGCTGATTTACTGCCCAACAACACGTTGTCGCTGCCAGGACCAGGACCAGGACCAGCTCCAAGACTCGACTGCAGTCGAGCAGAGGCGGCAACGGGTCGTATGACAAATGCGCTTTACGTTATTTATGGCGACCGCAGGACAAGATGTCCTACGTGTGGTCATTAGGCCTCCCAACTGCCTCGTGTCGCCTCAATTTAAACTCTGCCTCTCTTCTTACACACACCCACAACAGTTAATAATGCTGAGAAAATGTTCACAATACCTGATTCTCAAACACTTTTTAATGTGGGAATTCAAAACATTCTCAAAAGTATAAAATATAAAGACTTATATATATGAGAAATACCGAATCAATCTAGAGTAGAAATCGTGACCAAAATGCCATCAAACATGAAATTCGATTCACTTTTGACAATTTATAGGAGTTCAAAATATGGAACCCAAAAATTTACATTTTAAAATTATTGTAAATTTTTGCATGATTTTTGACCAAAAATTTTATCCGCTCAGAATCGACTTTAATGTTGTTTTTTATACTAATTATGATACTCGTAATCGATTAAAAATACTTATTGGCAATTTTAAATTTTGAAAAAATAATTTTTTTGAAAATGAGCAAGGGGGAAGTAGGGTATATTTTCACAAAAAAAAATCTAAAAAATTTGATTTTTAAAATTGTAGATTTGTTGAATGCACAATTAATTGAGAGGCCAAATCATGACCAAAATGTCATAGTATATGAAAATCGGTCCAGTTTTGACAAAGTTATGGGAGATTAAGATATATGAAAGTATCGGATCCGAAGATTTTACATTAAAAAATAAATGTCAATTTAAATATGTTAATAAAAACTACGGAAAACTCAAAGAGTGAAAACGATGGAAAAATTATAAAAATTGCCAAAATCGAATGTAAAACGAAGACTTATCTGTTTACACTGAAATCGCTAAGAAGCCAATTTATAAGTTGGCAATAAAAATAATAGAAATTTGATAGGTTTTGACTTGGCCAATTGGGCTCGCGTGAGCTTCCAAATCCTGACAGACAAAGTGTCAACGTGACACCAATCCCGTTGGCTCCTTTGTGTTTTGCTACCCGCCATAATCCCTAATTAGGCGTTTGATATATATGCTTGCCGGAGGGGGAGGGGGGAAGGGCAACAACCTGAGCCGCAAGCTGACAAATTGTAATTGCGTGGCAAACAAGCGGAAATCGGCTTAGCTGACGGAAGATGTGGCCGGATTAAGGGGGGCTGCTAGGGCAGGCAGGGTCGGGTCTTCATTTTGAGTTTATTGAGTTATTAGCCGCTGAAATGCGTTTGCATACTTTCAGGCGCGGCGCAACTTAATCTTGGCCTCAGCAAACGCTTCGTCACGGCGGCCAATAAAGTGTTGCCTACTTTTTGGGGCCCGCTTATTGACTGTCGATGGCAATGCAAATTTGGCAGAATGACAAAACACATTCTAACTTCACTTTAAAAGCATCATTTTCCGCATGGAAAAAGCCGCGGGGAGGAGTCAGATCGGGCATTACGAAACTCTTTTCGACATATATATAATATATGCTGGCAACTTTTCGGCATGTCATTTTATTAAATTCAATGAAAAACGCGATGGTTGGGCTGACGGAGAGGGGGTAGGTAGGGGTAGGGTGGTTCACTTTTGCGTAACATTGCGTAAGTGCAGCTGTCAGCTGAGGGTAACTAAAGAACTGCTGCAGATGCATTCCATGGCAGCTTGAGTGTGAAAATTGCTGGAAAGTGCATTGAAATTTTGATTTTCCATTTTTTATATGGAAAATATATATGTGCGAACATTTTGTGGTTGTGTTTGAGAAATATTGCTGTTGGTGTTATTCGCATTTCATGCTGCTGCGGCTTGCAGCAGAAGCAGAGACACCAAATGCATATTTCGCAAGTGGAATTATTTATGGCAGCTAGTTGAAGCAAATGTTTGCATCTATTTACTGTTTCCTATAATTATTTTAAAAAGGCATTTTGTAACTGGGGAAAATATAAAAAATAAGTAAATTTTGGGCTTATTCTATGTACTACCATAATGTAGTATATAATATAAATTCCTTAACAAGCGATCTTAGAAAAAATAATATTTTTTTGTGGTATTTCATAAACTATTTTATTACTATATTAAAATCTAAAATATATTTCGCATTCCTATGAAATGCATAGTGTATATTATATCATCTAAATAATTTAACATTTTATTTTAAAGCAAAATTTAATATATATTTCTTATTTCTATTAAATGCATAGTTTTAATTATAATCCAAAAATTATTAATATTTTTGGTTTTAAAGCAAAAACAGTAAAGAGAAATTCGCAAAATCAAAATATTATGTTTAATAAATATTGCATTATTTTCTTTACAAATTTTTAAATCTGAAATTTTCAAAGTCAAAATATTATCTTTAATGAAATTTCTGAATCTTATCTAAACAAAAAGTAGAATTAGGTATTAAATTATATTAATATTAAATTCTATTAACTGAAAATTCAGTTTTTCCCAATACTAACCTTTTATAGATATAGACTTATACATTTTCTTAGGCATCTTCAAAATACTTTGCCATGAATCAGTTTTCATTTCGGTTTCCTTTACTAGATTGTTACTCACCTATACACCTGAGGAATCTCATGTTACTTGGTTTTTTGCTAGTTGCAAAGTAACTTGAATATCTGCCGCATAAATCTTTATATCGCTGGGCAAAAGTTTTGCCAGCTCGTAGAATGCGATTTCCCAAACTATTTTACCTCATTTGCTGCGACCTGCGACTAGACATACTTAAGATGAGCAGCAATAAGAGGAAGAGGGGCGTAAAAAATAAGTTTAGTTATAAAAAGTTGCAAAAGTCGAAGCGCAACTGCAAAACAAAAACTTTCCATTTTCAATTTGCTGCAAGGTTCAACATTTTTTTTTTTTTTGATTTTTTTAAGTACTAGAAAATTTTCAGTATATTTTTTTGTTGTTTTGTTCTGCTTTAAGTCCGGCCAAGCAACAGAAATAACAGGTCTGAACCGGAAGAATAACATTGAACACCAAACAATCAGCAGTCAAAAATTTCATTGTCGAGCCAAATAAAAGCAACAACAACAACAACAACAACAACAACAACGGAAAGTAAAACTTTCGACACGGCGTGAAAAATACAAAGAGGCGGCAGGAAAACTAAATAAAAACACATAAAAACGACGTAGACGGGTGTAACCGACTTTAAAATACTTGTTCAGAAGAATGAAAACATTGATATATCGATGTATCGATATTAACAGCAGCAATTTTTGCCAATTTCAACTCGATAATTTTTTTTTCGATATACCGAAACTCGATGATTGTATACAAGATTTTTTAATCCGACCTAAAAACTGATTTCAATTTCGGATTAATTAATTATTATTTTGAAATGTATTGATTTTTGTAATTTGTCTGTCTGATAAAGTTTTAATCAGCTGTACCCGACTTTGAATTACTCGTTTGTATTTATATTTAAAAGAATCAAAAAATCGATAAATCGATGTATCGATATTAACTGCAACAATTTTTTTCAATATAAACACAATTATCTTGTTTCGATATATCGACACTGCGATGATTATCTACACGCTTTAGATATAGATTTATGCGATTTGCCACGCCCCTAGTGGACGTATCTAAAGAGTAAACAGCCTTAAAAATGGTTAAATATATAGCTTTAAAATCTAGTGCCTAGACATCATTGCACAAACCCAATATACTCTTTTTGCTTTTTGAAAGAGTATACAAAAAAAAAACTTTTTACCAACTTTACAAAGCAGCCAACAAAGTGTTGTAATGGCCGGCAAAGGACTTGCCCGACACCGAACCCTCCCCCTCACCTGTGCTCCATCCCCCTCACCCTCATCCACCAACCCCCCGCCCCCTTCCAACACTTGACTTTTGGCGCCACAACAACAAAATGTGTTGCAACGACCTTTGTGGCCTCTGCGTCGCGCCACATGCTGCACACACAAGCACACACACACACACACACACACGCACACACAATGTGCTGTTCGAGGCGCAACAGTCGGCCACGCCCCCTCGCCCCGTGGGAAAACGCCTTACATAATGAACATGCCAAGTGGTGTCTGAGGTTGCTATTGTTGTTGTTGCTGTTGTTGTTGTTGGCATTGGCACGTACTGTCCTGCTTGACTGCCCCTCCCCCTTTCGCCACCCCCCCCCCCCCCCCCCCCCCCCCCCCCCCCCTTTCCTGCCGGGCTTGTCTAGTCTTGTCAGTTTTAATGTAGATGGCATTGAGCGATGCCTGTGATTTGAAAGAGTTCATTAAGCTTGTTAGTTAGTTTGCCCAACTGGGAGGAATTCCTGTTGTTGTTGCTGCTTCTTCTTCTTCTTCTTCTACTGCTGCTGCTGCTTCTTCTTCTTGTTGATATGTGGCAGCAGCTGGCTATTGTCTATGGAGTTGCAAGTTTTAAAGGGAGCAGCTGGAACTGGATTCGTGATAGACATGGATTAAGGATGCTTCTTGCAAAAAGCCAATAATTAAAATCAACTCAAAAATAGCAAAGTGTGTTTTAATGCTAAAATATATATCAATTATTGTTGATAAAGATAAGAGAGTTTTTTTTTAAATATAAATATCGATATGAATTCGATTTTTAAGTATAATTTGATTAAGATGAAAATGAATATGGATTGATATAGTTGTCTTATAAATACAAAGATACAAAATAGAGGATATTTCTATAAATATATATATATATATAATATAATACAATATAATAATATATAAAAACAAATCTGTGAACAAGCAATTTTTATTATAATTTCTTAACATTTAAAAATATTATAAAAAAAATTATTTGTGATTTTGTCCACTCTTTCACTTTGCTTTGCTAGAAAACTACAACAAATACTTTCCAATTTATTCCCCATACGAAGTGCATATTAAATTAACTTTACAGTTGAACACACACAGCCAGACAAATGAAATGAAATCCAAATAAATCAAATTAATTAACTTGCTTAATTAAATATATATAATATGCAGAGTTGCAGAATAACACAAACTTGTTTTGATTTTTGTTTTTAATTTGCATTCACTCAATTAGGCCGAAATTGGCAATGGCGACTGCCTCAGCCTCAGTCTCAGCCTTGGTTCAGAGACTTGTCAACTTGTTGCAAGCCGGTTCGATGCGAACCAGGCTCAACGCACAACTCAAACCATTCGCACTCAACGTACCGGAAGTCATTTAAATGGTGGTGGGTTGTGGGACGGCCTGTTACGGCTGGGAGCTCTGTTAACATTTTTGTCGCGTGTTTTGCGGTCTGTTGTTGCGGTTGCGGTTGCACGCAGACAACAAGCCGACCGACAGGCATGCCGGCAATCATAACAATTACAACAACAAGCACAACGAACAGCATCCAACACGAGTCTGGCGACAGCCGAAGCTGCTTCGTGCATGGCGTTCGGCTTTTGCCCTGTTATCATTCGTTTGCCAAGGCATTTTTTCTTTTTTCATTCGTCGGCTATTCTTTTTGCCCGTTGGCTTTGCTTATGCCTTTTTCTATTAGAGCCAGCCGGCTCTGTGTGCGTATGGCGCCTGTCGACGAATCAGTTTCGCTGCGGACTCTGCACGAAGCGGACGCGTCGAGGTTTTAGTCTTGCCTCACTTGCCGGAGGATCCTCTAACGAAATGTCGTGTTTTGAAAAGTAACGGTGACTATTTTGAGTGAACTTTCGAAATACGTAAAAAGCGTTGTGAAAGTGTTTTAAGAGCTGCACAAAATAATGAAGTAAAACAGATTTTAAGGGTTTAAAAGAATCAAAAATTTCGAACTAGATATAAACTGATTCGTTATTAGATTGGGTTTGAGGGTTTTTGAAATGATATTTTGTGTATGATTGGGAATAAATTATTTGCAGTTTGATATTTTCAAAATGTAATTTCTGATCTTTCCTGTTTCAAACAGTAACAATAATATTTTTTGTATACTTTACACGGCCAAAACCAAAATTTTAAAAAAAATTTGAATTTATTAAAATTAGAATTTTTTGAGGTTAGATATTTGATTTACTAATGAAGATATCACACACTTATAAATATAAAAATATTTTAAAGCTTCGGCTAAACTCTAGCAAAAACATTAAAAAAATTTTTTTTTTATTTTAATAGTTTTAATTTATTTTTTGTTTTTTAAGTTCACATAAGTCTATTGATTTGAAACCTTAATCGCATTAAAATAACTTTTGGCAACACTTATACTACTAAAACTTGTTCGTTGCCTATGTTAAGCACTTAACATGTGCAAACAATTAACGGTTCTCACAGCTAATGCACATCTCATGCAATTGAAGTAAACAGCAACAAGAACAATCACAACAACAACAACAGCAACAACAATGAGTGGAACCTCAAAAACACTCATGCCATCAGAGAACTTCAAAGGCTGAATGGCAAAAACTTGAGACAAACTTATGAGCGTATGTCTAAATGAATAAACCAAAGTTAAATGGGAGCTTGACTTGTGCCATAGTTGTAAAGCGAAAGAGAGAGCGAGAGGGATTTGAGATTGGAATCGTAGATAGAACTCGCTGCAGTTGCAACTACGAGCAGAACACAAGCGAAAACAGCAAAGCAAATATAAACAAAGAATTTAGCTTAAAAATACATTAACCCAACACAAACAGACATAGAGAGGGGGAGAGAGACACAAGCTTTAAAACTGCATACGTAATGTTGTGAGTGTGTGTGTGTCTCGCTCTTTCTGCCTTTGCCACTCTCTCCCACTCTCTTGCTTGTGTGTGCGTGTCTGCCTGCTGGCATCAATGCAGATCAATGGCAGATGGCGGAGCGCAAAACAAAACACCAAAAAAAAAAAAAAAAAAAAAATAGAAAAAGATAAAAGTTTTTTGTTCAGCCTCAGCATCATTGCAGCTTATTGTTTTCTCTTTGGTGTTGGACTTTTGCGTGCTGCGCTTTAGTTTTTGCCTCTCATTTTTTCTGTTTATCGTTTGTCGTAACAAATTTACAAATTGAGCAGAGCAAAGCAAACAAATTGCAAAAATATGATGCCATTGGCTGCCATTCCCATTCCAATTGCCATTGATGATGATGATGGGGCGCACTTTGCCAGAGACTGGATTTTTGTCCATGCCATGAGGTTAACACTGGGCTGGGGTGGGGGCCAAATTTTGCCTTTTAAATTGTCCGCACACAGTGCGACAAATTGTTGTTTGGTGTTGAGGCACAAGTGAAAAGTTATTGCTGTAACCCAATGGGGCACAATAACTGTATTTGTATTCGGCATCGATTTGTTGTTGTATCTTCTGTACGATCTCTAACATTCGCCTGATGTGATTGAGCTCCTTGTTGCAAACAAATACAAATTGACCGCAATTTTTTTTGGCAATTTCTATACTGAATTTCTTGATCAATATTGATTATTGAGATTGAGAATTGAGATTAATGGAATGTGTGTTAAACCTGGTTTTCATAAAAGAATAAAGAATACCTACAAAATCAATTTTGCTTATCAACTGAAATATACAGTGAATTTATACATTTACAAATTATGCGATTCTCATACTTTTAAAATTTTGAAAATTGTACTCGTTTAAAGGTTTTTTTTTTGTATTTCTAATATTTATTTCACTATACATCTATTTTATCTCAGAATTTTCAGAATTTCCTCTCCTTTTTTCTCTAATTACTCTGACTACTATCATCCCCATCTACATCTCACTTATCGTCTCTAAATATAACTTTACCGTTGCTTTTAGGCTTATAGTAAAAGAAATGCTCCAGAAATTGCAAACGTTTTCGAGACACCTGATAAACCGCATTTGGTTTGAGCCACATTAAAGTGGAGGCCACTTTAGGAAATGCTAATTTGTGCGTTGACGGCTTTTCTTTGTAAACATGGCAGCTTAACAATGAGCCCCAAACGTTTTTACCAACAGATTCTATTAGCCGCAGCAAATGTCGCAGCGTTGAAAGCCAAAAGCTGTCAGCATTTAGCAACTGTGGCTTAGGACAAAAAAATATATACAAAAAATAGCAAAAAATAAAAAGAAGGCCAGAGGGCGAATTCACTTAGGCTGGTGAATTGGCACGCCCACAGGGACCAAGGACCAAGCGCGGACTTTAGCTGCCCCAGCTTATTATTTTCATTATCATCATTTTTTTTGTGGTTGCTTCTGTTTACAATTTTAGAGCAATGTTTGCTTGTTAAATGATTTTTTTTCTTAGGTGGGAAGCTCTTGAAAAAAATAACCATGACAATCTGTGAAAGAGAAAGTAAATGTTATTCAACTCTAAAAATTGTCCTGTTTGTGTGCGTCACACATGCTTTTAATTAGCCTTGAGAAAAGAGGGAGCAAAAAAAAAAAAAAAGAAGAAGAAGAAGAGAAATGCTGAAATTAAAACGTGTGCCTGGAATGCCTAACTAACTAACGGCTAATGGCTGCCAATGCGGCATTCTCCTTCTCTGTTTGCACGCTGAGCCCATTTTGGCTACCGACAACTTGCCGAATTGCAATCGCTGCCTCGCCCCCTCCCCTTGCCACGCCCCTCTGCCCCCGAGTTGTCTTTTAACATTTTGGCGCTAATTGGTCACATGTCTGTCTATGTCCAGGCCACAGTATCGAGCACGAATACGAGTCCATTTTCTATTTTCCTTTCATATGTGCATTGATTTGATTGTGCTTTGGATTTCTGATCAGCAGGGGGAAAGATGTAATGTGAGCTTACATAAGCATATTTTACGACACGATGTCAATACATTAAAGGCTGCTGATTGAATTGCTTTGTTCAATTGAATTCGATTTTTCCTTAAGAGATAGATAGATAATAAAAATATGCATCACTAAAAACTTTTATTAATCTAATTAATATTAAGAATTTGCATATAAAGATCAACATAAAAGAATATAATAGTAAAAGCAACATTTACCGCTAAAAAGTGGCATTTTTAAATTTAAAATTTAGTTTTTGAATGCTGTTTTCAAACATTTTTATTTTGTGTAGCATACTTTTCTGCGTTTTCTCAACAAATCGATATTATTATGATAATTTTTCTGGGTTTGATCAAGTATTTTTTTAAAATTTATTTTTTAAATAGTTTACTTATTTTTTTATAATAATAATAATTTTAATTTTTGTTTAACTCCAATCTTACAAGAGTTAAACATAAATTACACAAACAGAAAACAAGTAAAATTATATTAGTACATCCTGTCTCCTTTTATTAAAAAGCTTTTAAGCCAGCTTCAATCATCGTCAATTTCAGTTACTGACCTTTAACTTTACTGTTTTTTTTTTTGCGTTCATTCACCAACTTTTCAGCTGCTGGTTTTCTTTTTCTATATATGTCAGCACTCAGTTCGTAGTAAACCCTAATAACAAGTTTTCCATTTGCTTAGCCTCAAGAACAAAAAATTTGGGAAAATGGTAATAAAAACGCAAAAAAGTACGTATACAGAAATTGCTTAATTCTCGAGTTTTCCATATGACTTTGGTGCCCATAAATTTGCTTTCAATGCACTGCTCTGCTTTCCACGCCTCTTCCTCCCTCCGCCCCGTCCCCGTGGAACCATGTCAATTGTTTGCTGTCTAGGAACTTGTGCGTTCAGTTTCCATTGCGAGCTTGTGTTAACCTCACAGATGCCACGCAGATTTGTCTGGGAATTCAATAAAGTTTGGCAAAATATTATGCCCGACTAAGTCGCCATATTCTGGATGCCACGCCCATTTTGCAGTCTTTGCTGCTGCTGCTGCACGTGCCGTACAAAAGTTTTCACCATTTGGCCAAAAAAGAAAGAGCGAAAGAAAACCCTTTCGCCAGACCGAAACTCAAAAAGTCATAAAGATTTGCCTCTTAGTTTGTTTGCAACGGCTGCAGCGCCCTCTGGCGGCCAATTGATATATGGTCTGGTTTATCTGGGCGAAAGGTATGCGACTTTCCTTAGACGAAATTTCTGTTCCAGTTTCTGAGATAAGAATAAAATTCAGCAGCAGCTTAAAATTGTTGCACAAATCGGGAAAAAAGTTTCCCAGTTTTTAGAAAGAGGCAGCTAGAAAACAGTTGCTGATTAAAGATTGGAATATAAAAAAACTAGAAAGTGCATTTTGTTGCTACTTGTTATAATTTATCAATAATTTGGATAGGTAAAATTACAGTTCTAAAAACATTTTCTATATTAATTAAAATTAGCTAAAAACTCAACAATTTTAAGCTTTTAATTTCTCAGTTCGCGCACAGTGGTTAAGTTCTCTTATAAACATGAGATAAAATATGAAAAATTTTTTTAGAGCTTGTGCGGAGTGTAAATTTAATTTCCCTTTTAGAAATATTTAACAAAGATGAGAGTTTTGTGCTATAATTTAATAGTGCTTAATTTAAGAAGCAATTTGAAATTATTGCTTTAAATTAATTAATTATATTTAATGTTTGTAATTTAATCTTCCACTGTAAAGCTAACTCTCTTTTATTTATTCTTTCTGTATATGTGTTTTATATTTGTTTGTCATTAGTTTAAAACTCAAAACGGCAGTTGTGCAATAGTAACAGGTGCATTTTTTAAGAGAAAGAGAAGGAGAGAGAGAGAGCTGAAGAAAGAGAGAAAAAGCAACCACAGCTCATATGCAAAATATGAGGCAATTAATTTAAAAGCTGCTTTCATTTATGTTTATCTTAAGTTTTCAGTGGCTTTCGGTTAACTTTGTCAACGTAGTCAGCTATAGAGATGCCACTACTTCTCTTCCACCGCTTCTCCCTTCCCCACAGAACTTTATCTGCGTTTAACAAAAATATATGAAACATTTTATGTGCCGTGCGTGTTCAAATTTCAGACAAAATATATATAAAGCAGGAAAACAAGAAATATAGAAAAACTTTCTCTAGAACATCCATATTTTTTTTATGACTTTTAAGCGTGTCGCTTTTCAGGGGGAAAGGGGGGGAGGAAGGGGGTCCACAGATTGCGGCTGACGCCAAAACGCACAAAACTTTTTCCCTTATGACTCGCTTATGAAATTAAGCAATTTTCTACAACCCACACACACCCACACACACACACACACATGCATGATGACGTTTTGGCATAGACAAAAACAGATTTACGAACAACAACTAAACAAAATGTAATAAAAAATAAAAAAACAAAAATGTGAACATAACAAATTTTATGCACTTTTTATGAGTTTGCCAAAGTGTTTGTAATTAAATTAATAAATGCTGCTACGACTGCAAATTAAAATTTAATTTTTGCGCTTAATTTACTTTTAATGCTTTATAATTGCTTGGTGTGGTTGTGAAAGAAGCGCTAAGTAGATTAGGGATAAATACTGACTGTTGAAGGTCTATATAGGAAATTAGTTATTGAAGAAGTGAATTAAATGAAATTGGTTTTTTATTCATATAGTTTTAATAAATTTTTGTAATAATAATTCTCTTTCTCTTTATATTCATACGATTTCTAAATTTATCAGGCAGAAAATAATTATGATTATAATCGTTAAAATTTTATAAAATTTTAAAATTTTATAAATACTGCTTAGCTTTGCTTTCGAGTTGGAATAATAAATATATTTATGAAATGTATCAAAATATTAAACTTAGATTAAAAAACAACTTGAAAAATATTTAAATAATGCTCTGGTCCAACGGAATTAAAAAAAAACTGTGAGAAAGTAAATCGTGTTAAATAAACAAACAACCATTTAATCGAGCCGCGGGCGAACTTGATATCCAAACGTGGAGCGTCGGAGCTAAGGGGAAAGGCAGCTGGCGGCGGGTTGCGGGGAGAGATGCACTTAAGCCAGGCCACGAGGCCAACGTTGATGCTACTGGCTGGGGCAAGCGGCAAGGCAACGGCAAGTTGATGTTGCTGCCGTCTTGGCATCTAATTGGGGCCCTCCTAGTGCTCACGGCAACAGCGGGGGACTCCACAAACAAGATCATCTTGCCACAGATACTCAACGTCAGCGTCGGCGGCAGCGCCAAAACACCCATCGGCGGCAAATCAGCAGCGGCACCAGCAACTGGCAGCGGTGGCGCCACCGCCAATGGCAACACCATCCTGAGCAGCAGTGGCGTTGTCGTCGCCGGCGGTATGCCCAATGTGCCAACATCGAATTTAAATAGTAAGTAGACCAAGCTCAAGTCCATATTTTATATTTTATATTTTACCTTAAACAATTTACTAAGCTTACAGTTGCCCAAGATTTAAATACCTATTTAAAACTATGGCACTTCAAAACATAAAAGAACGTCGAATTTTGTTCACTTTGTGCAACTTCGAATCCGCAATACTCGGTTTTCATCTAAGTTTTAAAAGCCAAGAGAAACTTGTCCTGTTGAAAATATTTGAAAATCAACTTTATATCGAAAAATGGGTTAGAAAAAATGTATGATTTGACCGATTAAATATAAAATTTGTTTAAATAAAATAAAAAATATAATATAATATAATAATAAAATATAAAAATAATATAGCATGAATCTACATATCAAAACATGACCATATCGGTCTTTAGCATGAAAATTGGTTCAGTTCTGACAAAGTTATGGGAGTTTAAAATATGGAAGCACAGCATTAAATGTCAAAATGTTGTTTATTTTTTTGAGAAAAAATTTTACATTGGTAAAATCGAGTTTAAAGTTTTTTTTTTCAACTAAGCAAGAAAAATTTAATGACATATTTTCTTAAAGTTTAGTTTTTATTACTTTAATAAAATAGAGAACAACAGCCTTAAATATAATTTTGATACAGTAGAGAAAATAAATTGATTTTCGTAATTAAATCAATTTGGAATGTAAATTTATGAAGCCCTACAGGGTATTAATCGGTCAGGTTATTGCGATGCCTCAGCATCTCTCTCTCTCTCTCTCTCCCTCTCTCTTGTGAAATTGTAATTTGCTGTACAGTGTAATATGGCGTACTTATCTTGGTTATCTTTATGCCCGTTCTGGCCGTGGGGCTGACGCGAGTGTCTGATGCCATCAATAACACTCGGCTCGTGGGCGCCTGACCTCGGGCAATCATATTTACACACTGACAGGGCGACACATAGAGATACACTGGTATGAAGAAGAGGAAGAGAATGCGGGGCGTAAAATGGCGCCCGGGGTCATAAGTGATACACGGCTATATGCCAAAAATTGAAAGCCAGCAGCTGAACAGATACGCGGCGCGAAAAATGAAAATCGGTGACGGTGCCACAGACAGAAGGAGAGACATGCCGCATGCCCCATGCCCCGTGCACCCATCGTCCGTCTGTGCCGGCTGTCATTGTTCTCAGGTGCAGTTGGAGTCATGAGGGGCAACAACAACAACAACAACACAAATGTCGCTTAACTGTGCGAAAAATTCATTCAGGCAACGCAATTTATGTCGCAACAGGCAACATCAACCGCATCAGCTGCCCCTGACAAGCCCATCAACTGCTGCTGGCCAATATCATTGCCAAAGATTTTATGCGATGCCAGAAACTGAAATTGAGTGTATTTAGTTGCACAGGAACTTAACTATAATAAAAAATATTTTTGGGCTTGCATCAGATAATTCTCAATTAACTAATGGTAGATTACCTTTAAGTAGATATTACAAACTATTTTAAAATTATTTAATTAAGAACAGTGACACAAATTTTTAAAATAATATTTAATTTATATAAAAATTTTAAATATTTGTTTAACTTAAGGAATGTATTATTTAAATTTATAAAAACTACGGCAATAATCCGAATCTACAAAAAAATATATAAATAAAAAAAAATAAAAATAAAAAATAAATATAAATAAAAATATGTTACCTACGTGGTGTCAACATTTTAGATAACTTTGATCTTCAGACATCAAAATGTTCTAACTCTAGTTTTAAGATTGACTTTAGATACAAATTTAAGAACCAAAAAAAAAAAAAAATTTTTAGATATATAAAATTTTATATTTTTATTTTTATATCTTTAATTAAATTAAACTAAAAATTCAGTTAATTGCAACAACTGTCAACTTGAGTCTTTAAATTAGCTTTTTCTGTTGCAAAGTGTAAATATATAATTTAAAAAACTTTTTGCAGTTTATGAATATCATTTGGCAGGTCATCTGCCTGTCGGCAAAGCCTGCGATTTGCAGCACGCCCCCTATTGAGGGTAGGTGTAGTAGTTTGACAAGTGCGCGGGCGGCTGGTGTCGATTTGTGTGTGGGGGGTGGGTGGTGGGCGGTGGGTGGGGTGTTGCATTGGGCTACGTTGCCTCACAAAATTTATATGCAGACACGCGCTCTGGCGCGAAAATTGCAGCTGGATGAAATCCCATGATTATGCAGAGAATTTGACGCTGCTGCAAAAAGGTTGCACACGCTCCAGTTGCAGCAGCATCAGTTTTTTGTTGTTGCTTTCAACGTTTTTTCTGTTTTGTTTGTGTTTCTTTTTCTGTTGTTTTGTTGTTTTTCGTTTTGTGCATGAGGCATAGAATGGATAAAAGGCGAAATGAATGTCATGGTTACATTTGCACTCTGCCTTGAGAGCTGCTAATTTATGCGACCTTCTCTCTGCTGCTGCTGCTGTTGTTGTTGTTTCATAATTAGATGGGTTGGCGAATGTTTATGGGCGTGGCAAATGCCATATGTCAAATGGCAGCTGTGTGTGCTGAGAACCCTGGGGGCAGCTATATTGACAGCGCTAACCAAATTGTATTGACTTTTGCCTTGTGCCATATTACACAAATGCGGACTTAAGCGAGAAAGTGTGCGTGTGTGTGTGTGTGTTCGTTTGTGGGTGTGAGTATTATTGTGGTTGTTGCTGCCAGGCATTATAAATAGCTAATTAGGCTGAAGCAGTGTCCCATAACTGTTGCATATTTGCGGGCTGTGCAAATCGCAAACGTTGAAAATTTAACAAATACCAAATTAAATAAAAATTGAAAATTGTAAATTACATAACACTTGAATAAAAAATTTCATTATGTTAAAATACATATATTTAAAAAAAAACATTTACAAACCAGCAAAATATTATTATTTTAAATTAAATTAAAAAACAAGCTATATAAATATGATAATAAAATATATATATTTTAAAGATATATTATATTTTAAAAATTATTAAATTTATTTATAAATGTATTATGATTTTTGAATAAATACATTATTATTATTTCAGTAAATATTTAGTTATTAAAATTTAAATAGCTTACACGTATCAACACCAGCAGCTAAAACAAATATTTGTATTTATAGTCGAGAAAATTTTATTATAAATTTAATAACCCCTCAATATTTCACATATATTCAAATTTCTTAAAAGCACCAATATAATCATGATTTTTATTAATTTGGTTATCAAATAAGATTTTCTCCAGCGATTGCCGTTGATATATTTGTATATTTTCTCGAGCTGAGCCAATTATTAAAACATATTTCTTAACCTTCGAACGTTGAATAAATGTCTTTTAGCCATGTGATTTAATAATTGTACAGATAACAGGTTAATTGAATTGCATCGGCATTTTATTAAGGCTCAAAGCGATTGAATTTAATTAAGCAAACGTACATAAGCTCGATAAATGCTTTAACTGGTTATTTTATTTTATTAAGCAATCAGACACAAGAGAGAGCAAAAGTACAAGATACTTATTCATAAATGGCAGAGAGTGTCCGCAACGTTATTGCAGGCAAACAGGCAGAGTTGCCATATGTCTGGAGGATACAACATCCTTTGAGCGTACATATTTGTATTGCCATTTTCATATATTATTCGGTTGCAATGGAAGCCAATAGTATTCCCTTAAAGATACTTGACACCGTAACAGATAAAATAATTAAAAGTGATTCGAAAACGTTTAGAGCGATGCAGTAAAGTTCATCTGAGTGCTAACGAATAATCTTTACTGAATTCGATTATGTTTTATTTGCAGTAATAATAACATACGCTACAATTTCATTTTTTACTATGCAGAATATACTCTTATTACGTTACTTAAAGAAAATAGGAAATATTCAAACATTATTTGCATTAATACTTTGCTGGAAATGAAAGAAAAAAAAGATTAAATAAAATTTATTAGTTGTATTAAATATATATATCTTGCACTTATGATATTTATAAGTAAGCGTATTTAAATTTTGACGTTCCGCAAACAATTTTCATTTTCGGTTTTAATGGCTCTTAAATTGAAAAGATTTTTGTTCCGGCACTCTCCATAATTTAATGCGTTAAAAAATAAAAGAAAATGTGCATGTTCATTAATAATTTAATGAGAGCCGATAGGGAAAACTCAAAATGAAAATGTGAAAATGGCAACGTGGACGTGGACAAAGCACTCGAAGCGTGAAAATATTTAACTTGTTGATATTTAAAGCAAATAATCCAAGTGTTTGTGTGTTTGTGTTGGTGTATTTTAACATATGCCTCATTTTGCTTGGACATATTTCTGATGATTTTTTGTTTCCAATAAATGTTGTTAATTTCACACTGAATCACCTTTTTTTGGTAAATAATTTTATCTATTTGATTGAATTTTATGTAAATGCTTACGCAAATATTTGTACAACCAATTATAATAAATTAATCTAAAATACGTATTTTAAAAGTTGTTTATAAACACTAACTAAATTATGTTTTAAACAATTTTATTCTGTTTTTTTGTTCATTTGCAGCTGTTGTTGAAGAACCCGAATTTACTGAATACATCGAAAATGTAACTGTACCTGCTGGACGTAATGTCAAATTGGGTTGCTCGGTAAAAAATCTTGGCTCCTACAAGGTGGGTAATACTATAAATTGTATTTTTATTACCAACAAAAATTTTTTAAAATTTTTATTTTTTTTATTTTATAAAGTATGTGTAAAATATATGTAAACTAAAAATAGCCAAGATAAGTTGAGATACTTAATATTTTTTGTTATACTTGACAAATTAAATTTCAATTTAACTTAGTTTTAGTTAAATAAATTATATATTTTTGTTGTTGTTGTCATTTTATGAATTAATAAGTTTAGCACCAATATGAGGTTCTAATTATTTACACTCCCAAGTAACTTTTTTTTCGTT
Source organism: Drosophila micromelanica (assembly GCA_004143825.1). Taxonomy (NCBI): domain Eukaryota; kingdom Metazoa; phylum Arthropoda; class Insecta; order Diptera; family Drosophilidae; genus Drosophila; species Drosophila micromelanica. The sequence continues at coordinate 201,483 of SCDY01000248.1, forward strand.
TAAATTAAATTACCTTTGAATATGCCCAAGCACTGACAAGCCCTCAAAATCTCATTAAAATCTATAGCTACGCCAATTGCGAGTCCATTTTTCTTGTCAGTATTCCAATATCTGCTTAAGAATCTCACCTAACGAAGTGCCAAGCAAATTTTTGCATAGCTGTGGAACGCGGATAAACGCATTTGGTGGTTTCTTCCCCTTACAGAAACTATTTAATAACATCTAACGGCATGCAGCTATATATACTATATACTGCATTGTAACCGACTGCAATTTTACAGCTCAGCTCAGAAAGCAAAAAAAAAGAAAAATTGGAAAAGCCCGAAGCGTTGGCAAAAAGCGGAAGCGAGAAAATTGCATCATAGTGTCGCATATAAAAATAAACTCGACCGGCTTCATGTGCGTTGCGGTGCAATATGTGTGTGTGTGTGTGTGTGTGTGTGTGTGTGCGATGATAGCTATGAATTACACGCATGCAGTACATGTAACCGAGATGCGAGCAGGGTATTGAGTGGGTGGGTTGGACCCACTGACTTGGCACAGACAGCAGCTACTTAAGGATGCCATCAGCTAAACCGAGTCGGTCTACGCCTTTTGCCACCTGTTTTGCGCTTACAAACACCTCACAATTCCGCACCCCACCACACCCCTCTTCATTTTGGCCATTTTATTTAGTTTATGCGATGCACGTTTCTCGTGTCGTCAGCGCTCGTTTTCTTGTTGCTCGCATTTACACCTCAATTTGATTCTATTTCCTGGATATGGCGAGCCAAAAAAAGAAGAAAATAATATAGCCAAGATATCAGGTGGCACAGCCAACTACATAGCTCTCTCTCTCTTTCGCTATCTTGCTCTATCACTCGCTGTCTTGTTCTGTCAGTCAGCGTTGAAGCTGAGTTGGGCTTTAGCTGCTTGAGCCAGCTTTTCGAGTGCTTGGTAATGATGCTCTGAGGCGTCGCTGCTGCAATTGAAGTCCTTTTGATATTCATGGCCGTGTTCTCCATTTGCCATGGTAATGATGTGTTCAAACCTAGCTACCTCTTGATCTTTGCAGTTGCTTCAAGCATCTACCAAAAAAATTGCTGTTACTACTGAACTACTTATTTGTCCCATTTTTTTGTACATGGTGTACATGGCGTATGCGCAATGTCAGCTACTAATTAGATGACTTTTACTGTCATCTTTTCAACGTTCATTTAATCCACTTTGCTTTGGCCTTGCGTTCGCTTTTTCTTCCATCTCTTTTATCTAATTTCATCAATCAGTTTTCCAGTTTTTTTCACTCCCTTTTTATCGAGTAATCAAATCATTAGCCCTCATTACACGCTGATTTCTTACGAGCTGCTTAATTAATAAATCATTTCGCTTTTTTCTATCGTATTTTTCATTTGCCAAACCGCAAAAGAAAATAAATTAAAATGTAGCCACAAGTTAACGACTTTGAGATTCCCTGTTCCGCAAATTATTCTCAATTTTGTTGTTCAAAATTATATTAAAATTTTACTCACGTAAAATAAATATGTAGGAATATTATTGAACAAGTATTTTGTTTTTAAGAACGTGTATTAATGCTGGCTTTAAATAATAATGTAACTAACTCAATTTGAGTATACCCCAAATCTCATTAGAATGCAGGTATAGAAATGCTAATGGTGCATTAAGGGCAAAATGACTTGTTTTTTGTTTATGTTCTTTACTCTTTTAGCTTTTTTTCGCTTTATTAGCGCAGTTTTATGAAAGTTTTGCAAAGAAGCGTTAATTTGAATAAAAGAGTGGAAGAATTTTTGTTTTTTACCCTTTAACATTTAAAGTGGGTTTGCTCAGAAGAGAGAGAGAGACAGAGAGAGAGAGAGAGAGAGAGAGAGAGAGAGACATAACAGAGATTATGTTAACTTTTATAACTAGCTTACGGAAGAGCTTTTCGATACTTGATTTTTGTTTGGTGTGAAAATTTTTCGCATTATTATATGAAACAAATTAAAACAGTATATTTTTGGCAAAGTAATTCTTAGGTTATATCTCTAGGGTTGCCACACCTTTATACAGTTTACAATTTCATGGATTCCTATATCTAATAAACCCTCGACAATTTTTACTTTCAGGTCGCTTGGATGCATTTTGAACAATCGGCCATTCTCACCGTGCACAATCACGTGATCACGCGAAATCCGCGCATCAGTGTCACGCACGACAAGCACGACAGACATCGCACCTGGTACCTGCACATCAACAATGTGCACGAGGAGGACAAAGGTCGCTACATGTGCCAGATCAATACGGTGACGGCCAAAACCCAGTTTGGCTATCTGAATGTTGTTGGTAAGTGGAAAAAATAATGTTAATAATAGCGGTCGGAAACTAATCAGCATTTGGGGCAACCAGTGCCAAGTGCCCCAAAGGTGGGTGTGCACAGTGGTGCAAAAAAAAAAAAACAAAAAAATATCTTGTTCAAATACGCAGCGAATTAAAAAATAATTTATATGCCTTTAAGCGCGAACACACACAGAGGGAGCGCGAGAAAGTACAAAAACAAACACCAGGGGAATGGGAAAGGCAACTGAAATCGGAACCAGAAAAAGCCAAAAACAAAAGCAAAATTTTGGTGTGCATGTGTGTGTGTGTGTGTGTTTGTGTCTGTGTGTGTGTGTGTCCAGTGTACAGTTCAGTGAATCTTTTGGCCAGGCGAAATTATTTTCCCGGCTGGCAAACAAAACAAATTATTAAAAATGCATGCGAAATTCGTCCAAAAGGGAGCGCATATTTTTTAATTAAAAAAATTATGTGCACAACTAAAAGAAATTAAGCAAACGGCTTATTTCAAAAAATTAAAAGAAATATTTTCAAAAAATTAATTCAGCACAAAATATTGCTCTAATCAAAATGAAACAAGCTTGGCAGCCGAGTGTGAATATTGCCAATCAATTTTTAGACTAAAAAACATTCTTGATTTTATTATTATAGCAACCATTGATTTGCATATGCACAAAATAAACAAATAGAAAAAGGCAAGGCAAAACAAAAAATTGATAAATTTAAAAAATGCTCTTTTCTATTTCATGAAAATAAAAACGTTAAATAAAAGTGGGCTATATTATTTAAAGGAAAAAATTTAAAAAGCGGGATTCATAAAAAATAATGAATAAAACTAAAATATTGGTATAGTTAATGATTGTTTTAACAAATTTTGACAAAACTAATGGAAATATTCCGTCTAAAATAAATAGCTTATTGAATAAATAATTAAGTAGTATTTACATACGGACTAAAAGAAAGTTTGCCAGCTTAGTATTAGTTTAATCTTAAAAAAAAAATGATTCGCCTAAATATAAAATTTTCTGTCTGATTAAATTTAAATTAAATTCTAAATTAAATCCACATTAGATTAATTTGTAATTTATACAAAAACTTTGTGCACCCGGATCCATTGCACAATATAACGGGTATAATTATGAAATATTGAAAGCTGAAATTGAAAACATTTCAATTGCAATTTCCTGTTGCACGCACAATGCAATTTATCACCTATTTTAAACTGGGAGGCGCTTAACAACAATAGGGTCATGGTTATATATGAGTATGGGGTAGGTTTATTATGAATATAGCTCTATACTTTAATCTTAAATGGTTTTCGTGTGAACGGGCCTTAAGCGGATTATGGCGATAACAATTGAGTGGCACTGTCATATCTAAAATAAATAATACCCTCTGTTATTGACTTTTAATGCAACATTTTCAACTATTTGCAGTGCCACCAAACATCGATGATTCTCTCAGCTCGAGCGATGTCATTGTGCGCGAGGGCGCCAACATTTCGCTGAGATGTCGGGCCAGCGGCAGTCCCCGGCCCATTATCAAATGGAAGCGTGACGATAACTCGCGCATAGCCATCAATAAGAATCACATAGGTAAGTGCCAGCGCAACGGACAGCAGCAGCCAGGTGGCATTCACAGCATCAATCATTTAAGCAACCCTCTCTCTCTCTCATTCTGTCTTGCAGTGAACGAGTGGGAGGGCGATACGCTGGAGATAACCCGAATCTCTCGCCTGGATATGGGTGCATATCTCTGCATTGCATCCAATGGCGTGCCCCCAACGGTTTCCAAGCGCATCAAAGTCAGCGTCGACTGTGAGTATGGGGCAGGGGGGTTAGCCAAAAAGGGTGCGGGAATCAGCTTTTCGCATTTTGCTCTTTGACTGTTTGTCATCGCGCAAATGATTAAGTGTTTCTTTCGTTCGACTGAACAGATTTTTCGACCACTATTTACCAAGCGCTTGCAGCGTTAACACACAAATAAAATTCTGGAAAACTTGCACAAATTTTATACAAATTGTAAAAATTGCAAAAATTGACCAAAAACTAAACACAGTTTTATAGTTTATCCATTGCGTTTGGATTTTTGCTCAACGATTTTCAATTTATTTTTAGTTACGTGTTGACCAACATCGTTTGATGGCTAAAACTACCTTTATGCATTTGTATAGAGTTCGCATTTAGTGAGTCTGTGTGTGTGTGTGTATGTGTGTTATTTGCACTGTTGTCCCTGGCAACTCATATTTCCATTTCGCGGCTGCGGATTAAAGTTGATCTGATAGTAGAGGGTCACATGGCATGCACAGTGGTTAAAAAAGCTAAATTTGTGAGTGCTCACAATTGGAATTTATTTAGGGGCTTTGGCTTATGAAAGGATTATGTAATATGTACAACAAACACATTTGGAAAAATTTTTCAAATAATAAAAATAATTGTTTACTTTTATGGCATATGTTGAAAAAAAATAAAAAATAGAAATATGTTAAAACTTCTAATAATATTAAATGGAAAAAAATTAAGTATAGTTTATAAATTTTTTTTAGATAATCTTTGACACAGTTTTATTAAATTAAGTATGTGTTTAAATAACTAACTTCCTTATAGATCCAGCTGCATTACATTAGCGCTAGGATTTGATACACCTGAAAAATGTCTATTTAATCAACATAAGCAAGAATGAATTGATTCCACGGTGCTGCATCTCATTAGCCGAATATTTGATCTGCAGCACAAATTTCCGTTTCCGTATATTACATTTCGAAATAATTATTTTTCGTTCAAAATCAATGAGTGATTTAGGCAAAGAAACAAAGTTTTTGTATGATTTAGTTTGTTTAATTTTTGATTTTAGATAAACGTTCAACAAATTCAATTTTCTGAGGCAATTTGTGTATAAAGAAAGATGTCATTAATTTAGTTGTGATTTCTTTACTGTGTCCACTGTGTTTGACTGATTGCAATTGGGAGCGCCACTTGTGGCTTTTGCCGCAGTTTTGCAAAATCTCAGGCGAAAAAAAAATATTAAAAAAACCGGGCAAAAAAGCAACAGAGTTCAAATCAGTGTGCAGTTCTTTTTAAGATTTATTACAAGCGACAGTCACATCACAGGCTGTCCGTGAGCTGTCATGTCAGCGGGCGGTGGGCAGCCATTGAAGCAGGGCGTGGCCGTGGGGGGAGGGGGACAGTAGGCGGGTCAGCCACAGAAAATTTGCTCGTTTGCTGTCACTTAAAAATGCCGCAAGCATAAATCTATTTTTGTTTTGTGCACGACATTCGCTTGCTCGCTCACAAAACGAACCGACCCACAGTCAAACAGAACCCGATGCCACAGGGCACAGTACCCACAACCGACTACCCAGTAGTTACCCACTAACTCCTTGCAGAGCAACAAAAAGTGCAATACAAATTACACGTGTGCGAAGCGAAGCCTTAAAAAACTAAGTCGAAATGCTTGATTGCTGCGGACGTAACCAGAAAACTAGAAAAAAAAACCCAGTGGGTACACTGAGGGGGTAGACAGGCAGGGAGTTTGGAAGTATGAAAACACTACTTCAAAAAAATAAAAGAGTAGAAAACTAAACAGATTTGCGGTACAATGGTTTCTTGAGACCAGCTTTAGCTGGGATAGAAAAAAGTAAAGAGAATATTAATAATAAATTTAGTAGCTGGTTTCTGATACACTGCTGCATACAAAAGATTATCTATAGCGAGTATGTCTTCTTTAACGATTTGAAGAATTTTAAAATTTTTTCTTAGTTAAGTTAAATTTCTTCATTTGTATAAATTTGTATAAATTATATTTAAAGCCAAAATTGTATGTTTTAAAACGTTCTGCATTATAAATCAAATGCAAAATTGAAAAATAAGTTAATTAAGTTAAGCAATTTCAGTTTACTCAGAATAAATTTAACTTTGCATTTTATTTTATAAAATCAGCCAATTTTTTTTTAGTTTTGTAAAAATTTTCTGAAAAAAAAAAACTGAATTGAAAACTATTCCGGCAACATTTAAAGCTAAAAAATTTCCAAAGTCGGCAAATCGGACATTCACAATAAAATCAACTAACACGGCTGTATGTTTATTTGTATATTTGTATGTGTCAAAATCCAATTTCCTAAATTTGGCTTTCATTTTCTAATAAACCCAGATATAACTTTACCTTATATTTTGGGCGCAATGATTTTTGTGTTGGGCATAAGCATAAAATTGTACGCAGATTTCCTTTTTATTGTATTTTTTAAATAGTCAAAACCAAATTTGCCAGGCTGAAAAAGAAAGTGTGCAGCAGCTCCCAAAACAATTTGTTAAAACAACTGTGACAGCTTGCATATGTCCTTTAGCCAGGAACTCACAACTTGCTCTTTCCGCTACCACCCTTTCCCCCCTCCCCCCTCTCTCTTCCTCTCGCTTGCTTTTATTTCTCTTTTTACTATAGTTTGCTCTATGTTTGTAAGTTTATTGCGGCGTGCGTTGCTTAACAAACAGGAAGCAACAAATTCAGCTACTGTTTCCGGTTAGTATGTGCGTGCGTGTGTGTGTGTGTGTCTGTGTGTGTGTGTGTGTGTGTGTGTGTGTGTGTGTGTAAAGCAGTTTGTTTCTTACATTTGTGACTGCATACTGATTTGTTTGCTTCGTGCAACACAAGGACAACATATGCTGCGAACGACCCTTAACCTGCCCCACTACAGAAATAGAAATACGAAGAAAAAAATATAGAATTTCTGCTTCTTTCGTTTGTCAAATCGGCAACTTAAGCAGCTAATTTGGTATGCAATCCAGATATTCAGCATTCATATTATTTCTTAGGGGTTTTTTTTATACAATTTGTCGGTGCTTAGCAGAGCTTTAAAATGCCACTGTGGAACCGAGTTCCACTGATAAATAAAATAAAACAAATAAATTTTATATAATTTTAAGCTAATATTTTAATGTTGAATATTACCAATCCTTGTGGATAAAACCATATATTTATCAAGATTAGTTTATTAGTAAATAATTAATCTATTATTTAAAACACTTTCTTATAAAACAGATTCATTTTTTAGCTAACATTTTAATGTTAAATATTAGCAATTTTTTTTGGATAAAATCATATACTTATCAAAATTTTTTAAATGGCAGATAATTACTCTATTTTTTTAATGTAATACATTCATAGATATATATAGATTTATATGCATTCAAAATAATCGACTAGTCGTTTGTTAACTTCGATGAATAAATCATTAACTTGACATTAAAACAGATTCATTTTTTGGCAGCACCAACTTTAATGTTACACAAAACGATTCTAGACACATTAAAGAACATCCTTAAGTACTTGACTTTAGGTGCTTTCGACATGGTGACAGGACAAACATTCTCAGCATTTCCTGTCCATTGCCTGGCGCTGATTTAAATTACAATTGAGTGGCGACAATATTGTAAAAGCCGAGCACAAGAAAGCAGCCAGCGAGCCAACGAGCTGCCGTTAAGTGGCCAGCGAGTCAGGTAGCTCAACGAAGGGCAAAAAAAGGACTTGAGTCAACAATAATTTAGCCAGTGCCGTGGAGGGGGGTGAGGAGGGGCGGGGCCTGAGTGGTTTGCTGTTTGCGCCTCAGTAGTCAGTGGACATTGAGTGACAGTTTTGTCTGGCAGCTTGTAGAAAATTGCAAGGTGCCATTGCCGAGTGTAAACAACTTGAAAATTAGCAGTTAATGAAGCCTCGTTACGGTTAGGGGCAAAGAGTCTTTGGATTACGATTGAAGTACCAAACGGCATTGTTTGGCAAAGAGGTGGACTTGATTGCACCAAAAGGATGTTGGCGCAATATTTGCGGAATTAGTGTAATGGCAAATGGACAAGATGATGGCAATGAGCTGATTGCACTGCCATTGCCCAAAAAGGATAGATGATTGGACAATAAAGGCGGACAATGGGATTGCGACCAGAGCACGTGCTCTTAAAAGTGACCATGAATAAAATAGACAAAATGGTTAAACATCGTGTAAAATTCGATGAAGAGAAGATAACGTTTCGATTTAAAGACAGACAAAAGAGGACATCTCTACAAATGTATTGGGAAGTTTACCATTAAAATATGACCATCCCCTTAGATATGAAGTCATATTAATTACAACAAAATTTCTCATTTTCAGACTATTCCTGTATAAATAAAAAATATATTTTATTTTTTGCAATAAAGAATTAAAAATGTTTTCAAAAGTATCCCAAAGGGAAAATAACATTTATATTGAAATATATTTTATATTATTAGCAAATAACTTGATCCGAAAATTTGATGTATTTGACAAATTTTTATGAAAATAATAAGAAAAATATATTTTTAATAAATAATTTATAATTCCTATTGGTATATTTGAGGTGAAAATATTATAATTCTATAAGCATTTTACTTGTTTAAAAATTTATTCTTTACTAGAATATTATGACAATCATTCATTTAATCATTTATTAAAAGAACATACAAATACATGTTATATTTTTCCATTTATCAATTTTGGTTATTCAACTTTGAAGTAATTTCCGTTACCGTTAGCAAATTTGTATTGCAGATTTTCCTTTTATTTAGTTAATAATTTGAATTACCTTATTTCATTATAACTGGCGACCAAATAACTCTTGACCACATAACTTCTTTAATTCATTTCGGTAAATTTATAAGTTTCCCCCTGCTGCATATTGACAAACAAAGTTTCAAGTCCAATTTATGCATGCATTCAAGTTATATATATATATATTTATACAATTTTTTTTTTCCTGTCTTTGGTTTATGCAAATGCCAGTCGGGCCAGATCTTAAGTATAATTTTTTATGCAACTGATTTTCATTTAAATTGAGAGCCAAGACAAGTCAGGCCTTTTCTTTGCCCAGAAGAAAAAGTTCGCCATAGTTCGCACACACACACACACAAGTCACATTCAAAGTGGGTAACAAGAGCAAAAGAAAAACTATTTTTCTTTCAGCGAACGCAGCTCATGAAAAATCTTATGAATAGCATTATTTCGTATTTTGCTTGGCTTGTTTTCTGTCCTCTTCCTCTGCGTCGAGTCTATTTGTTATTTGTGTGCATCTGTTCAGCTCCTGCGCTAGTGATTATATAAGAACACCCATACAAAAATTTGTCAATGTGCTCCTAAAATCTTTACAAAAAAACAAGAAAAAACCCTTGGCATTGCATCGCTGACAGAACTTTTGCCACACTTCAGGTGCACTACAGCGCACAATTTTAATTAAGATATTAAATGCGAGCAGCATTTGGCATTTTTCCCTTTCCCTTTTCTTGTATCTCCTACTCAATGGGCACTAATGAACATTACTTTTTTTGTTTTTTGGTTTTTTTTTTGCATTTGCCATAGTTATTGTCAGGACGCGAGAGCGTTGTAATCCTGAGCCTGTCATCATCATTAGGCCGGGCATAAAAAGTCCTGACTCTATACACAATGGCTCCTCCGTTCATTCATCGGGTTTGGCTTGTCATTTCGCCGGCTCTTTTACCTTTTGTTGATTTATGCGAGCCACGAGCTGGCAATTAAGCTGCGGCTCAAACCTGAAGGGTCTCACTTTACGTCTCTCCCCCTCCCTCTCTCGCTTTCTCTCTTCTTGCAATTCCCTGCAGTGCCTGGCCAATTGAAATTTTAATCAGCTTGGACACAAATTAGCGTCGTTTTTATGTTTATGAAAAGTGGCCTTAAGTATCTGCGCTACAGCTGCTTTCACATTTCCTCCTTCTCTTTCTCTTTCTCTTATTTTTTGTAATATCCCTAATCAAAAGGATATCAAGTGTCACGCGGCTTAAATGCGCAACTTAATTAACTTGTCAAGGGGTTAAGTGAACTGGCTGGACATTAAGAACTCTGTAGTGTTGGATAGCGCCGTAAACAAAAGGCATTGAAAGCTGAAACCCGTTAGAATTACTGCGCTTAAGTTTTTCATCAGAATTATATATTTTGGAAAACTAATTAAAATATACGAATTTTAAATTAGGATTGGGTTTCTTAATTCAAATAAATAGAAACTATTTGAAAAGTTATAAAAATAATTAATTATTATTTTATTTAAAAATATTTACACAGAAAATCGATAAAAAAAAATATTTTTATTTGTAAGTATATCTGTAAAACTATTAAACGTTATTCTTTATGATCATCGTAGCTTGTATCATTGCTGAAACTTGGGCAAAACTTTTCGTAGAATGTTTATAGATATGTTTTATTTGCTAAAAACTGATTTTATGATTTTGTTTTAGTTCCTCCCATGTTGCTTATACCACATCAATTGGTTGGCGCTCCCGAAGGTTTCAATGTTACTATCGAATGTTTTACGGAGGCGCATCCAACATCCCTGAATTACTGGACACGCGGCGAGGGACCAATCATACACGATTCGTATAAATACAAGTGAGTTAAAGTCGAATAGAAAATATGTATATTATTATTTTTTTTTTTTTTAAATAATAATTTTCTTCTGGGTTTTTCTTGTCTGCTCTCATCTCATTTGCAGAGTCGAATCGAGCGTCGGAGTGCCCGCTTATAAAACGCACATGAAATTGACAATTATCAATGTCGGCAGTGGCGACGATGGCATCTATAAATGTGTGGCCAAGAATCCCAGGGGCGAAACGGATGGCATTATACGATTATATGGTAAGTAAATAGCACCGAAAGCATCTAAAACTGTACGACACATTTAAGCACTCAGCAAACTCGTCATGCAATTCAGCAGATTGTTCTGAAAGTTGCCGTCAAATGCATTTTTAATTGTTTGCCAAACAAAAGTTGCGAAAACGTAAAAAGGAAATGCCTCGCGAGGACGAAGAATATATGTTGCTCATACGCAGCGTAGTGCACTTGTCGGTTGTGTATGCAAAGTCAGCAGTTGAACAAGCTTTCTGTTTTTTGTCTTTTTTCTTAATTTTAATGGAAATGTGCTTGCATTTCAGTTAATCAAGAGTTTCTCAATGATTGCGTTAGTTATTATAAATTACAGAAAAATAAACATATGATAATTACTTTTGAAATTAAAAATTAATTATATTTTTGTTAATTGTTTACTTGTTATAAATTATGAAATAAATAAATATATTCAATTAAAATTTAGAATTTCTTCTGAAATGCCAAATGAATTATATTTTTGTTAGTTGTTTACTTGTTAAAAATTACGAAAAAAATAAGTACATTCAATTAAAATTAAGAAATTCTTCTGAAATGCATTTTATTTTTTAGCTATTTAATGACAATTAATTGTTTATTTTGATTTTTTATGTTTATTTCGGATAAAAATGTTCACTTTTAAATTCAAAAAAATTATTCCCATCTTCATTTTTCAGACTTCTTGCTTTAATGCGCTTCAATTGAGCTGTGCAATTATTTATAATTACGCTCGAGCATATAATTTAGTTAATTGTGGGGCAACTAGATGCGATTCTGTTCAGCATTTCGGCAACTTTAAGCTGCCCTCAGCAAATCCATCACGTAATTAAACTAAAAACGTGATATTAACTCACAACTTGAGCTTCAAAATTGAAGAAAAAGTTACACACATTCCTTGCCAGCCATGTGAGAGAAAATTTAAGTTCGAGGTTCGAGGTTTTACAGCACATGTGAGATGTGAGTCAAAAACGCTCCGCGCTCCCCGCCCCCCGCTCCACGCACCGTCGAGCAAAAACTTCTGTCAGGACAATCCGGCCAAAAACCCTGCCCAGCCAATTCCACACCTCAGGCAGAGAGCACGTGACTTGATTTTCAGTGGCTTGATTATGGCTCAGCTCAGCTGGCTTACCACACTTTCTGCTGGCGGGTCCTTCGTTTTTGGCCAATTCGGCCAAGGTGTTAAGCATTCGTCTTGTTCTCCCTGAAAAGTTCGCTTCCTTCGGTCAGCAGCGCACCAGGCAATTAAGTCCAACCATTTCTGGAATGTTGCGGTTGAGATTTCCTTTGTTCTGCCCTTCGCCTCAATTGCTAAATGGCTGAAATTTGTCAATTCGTGTTAAGGCCAATGCGGCAATTTATCAATACGCGCGGAACGGGCAGTTTTTCTTCGTATTCTTTTTCTTGGATATGGATCGCTTAATTAGCCGAATTGGGCTTAAAGCTGCAGCAAAAAGTCATTAGAAGAGTGTCAGATTTTATTGTGACTGAATTTATGGGCTTTAACTGCAACTTAATATGATAACTTGTTGTCTGTAAATTCAAGTGAAATATCGTGGTAATTATTCAAAACGTTTACTAAATTCATAACTTTTTGAATATACCCTATTCAGTTTTAATTAGTTTCTAATGAGATTCCTGATCAAACTGAACATTCAATATTGAATAATAACTACAATCATGACTAAAATCGTTTGACAATCAAAATAATTTTTGCATATTTAAAATAGTTGGTGGAAATGGCAAATACGTTTTGTCCAAAGGAGCAGAAACATTTTTTGAAGGGGTGGCATAATTAAAACGGGGCTTAATTGAAATTTGTCGCTGATATAGCCGGGAAAAGTGAGAGCTTTAACTATATGGACGCACGAGGTAGGGTGGCAGGGCTGGGCAGGGCAGAGTAGGGTGATTCGATTGTGAATTGTGCATATTGTCACATAATGAAAATACAAAATAATTAGCATTTTGTTGTATCAACTCGGGCGTATGCAATAAATGGAGAGGGAGAGAGAGAGTCGTAAAATAACAGACAGTGCGCATTTTAAATAAATATCATAAAAAACGCAAATGAAATGAGACGTGCTAAAAATTTATAAATTTGCATGCGCATTTCAATGAAAACGAGAAGTAAAATGGAATATTGAAATACATTTGGCTGATGTGTATAAAAATAGAAATATGTAAATGAATTATAATCAACAAATGCTAAAAGATGAAACATAAAAAAAAACAATGAAATTTATTCCACAACAAGCTATATTATTTTTATAAAAAGTGTACAAGTGAGATGGCAACAGTTTATGAGAAAAAGAGAGGCACCTTTGACTAAGGTGCAAGAAATCAATCAATGAAATAGAAACTGAGCATTTTAGAAATATAGAAAAAATAAAATAAATATATTTATGCAAAAAATATATACAAATATATTATTTAATTTTTTTTTTAAATTTAACCACCTCTCTTTTGGTCTTGTTTTCAGTCTCGTATCCGCCAACGACAGCCTCTTCGGGTCTCTACACAAGCGAATCGCATTGGGGCGAGGCAATTAACGGCAATTCGGACTCGACGCGTTCCATTTACGGTCAGGATAAAAGTGAGTATCTAAGGAGATTGGCTCCGCATTGAAAGCACCCTGGCACCGTATTCATTTTACCACAATACTTTCTATCTCTTTTTATTCCCACATCACTCGCTCCCTCTCTGTCTTTTTCGCTCTGTCTCTATATCATCATCATCAAGATACGCGCTATCAATCGAATTTGAACGATATCGGTTTATCAGAACAAAAATCCTTCCTAGATAAATCGCAGATCGCGATGACCGGAAATGGCAATACCCCCGGCGCCGCCGTCGACATCGGCGCCGACAGCGACGCCAACTGCGCAGTGGCGATCGCGTGGCTCGCACTGCTGCCAACATTGTTGATGACGGTTTGTGGTAGATTAGTTTTAAATATATGTTAACCTAGAGCTACATATCCACATACATATATGATGATTTAGGTGTAAGGCTTAAGGCAAACAACTAGCATATGAAGAAACATATATATATATATATGCACTATATAATAAAATATGATATAATCCTAGTCAACCAGACCCTAGTTATGATCCGCCCCCGAACTATAAAGTGTGCAACTAAGCCAAACAGAGCTTGCTGCAAATTAATGTGACAACCCTATGAGTAGCCCTTCAAAAAATACATATATATATATATAGGCTTAACATATATAGTATATGCATATATGTATAGTTAAAATTTATAAACTTTCACAAGGGTAAACAATTGCAATTTCATTTTGCTTTAATGCTGTGCTTAAAGTTGACGATGAATATCAGTAAATAAATCAATTAAATGCACTCAAGTTGAGTAATGTTTAAATAATTATATGATGATATATATATTTGTGCGTTAAACGCTGATGGCATTTTTATATATACACACACACACACAGATACACACACAAACACCCACACATTATAGTTGTTCTACTTACGCCTTAAGGTATGCAACATTAAAAAGCAAATTATACAATTATATAGTTAAAGGAAAATACCAACAACATATCGAGAATAAAAATCATTTTAATTATAGTACACATAAATATAACGAATGTGTGAATCTGCAACTGTGTGTATTTATGTACTATGTAATAGGAATCATATTTTATTTTATTTTTTAGTTTAAATTAAAAGGTTTAGAGTCGTATGTTTTAGAATGTAATAAATATTTTATATAGATTGTTTAAGGCAGTCTATGGTCAAGCGCTTTATGGCTAATGCTGCTCTCAAAATATTTGTATATCAGTTGTAGAGTAAAAATAGGCTTCAATCAGATAAATCACATTGTCATAGATGCAACCCTTGTGTTAGTTTTAAACTAGATTCCAAGACTTCCAACAACTTTCTTTAATAAAATGCCATAAGAGATCTTTAAATAAAAGTTATATCAATAAAAAGATATCATGAATTTTTTTTCTGACATAAAATATGCTCTGCTTAAATAAATAAACCCTTACCGGAATTTATGTGTTCTTTCTGATTAAAATATTTAAGCTTAAGTTAATTGTAACTAAGGCTTAAACAATATTGTAAAAAAATACATAATGAGAATGTTAAACATTTAAGCTAAAACAGTTGTGTTGCTTTCAATGCAAAATGAAAAGTGTTAAATATATATATATATAATAATGAGTTACGAGTAAATGCAAAGCTAACGATACATATATACAAAAACATATATATACATATATATATATATATATAAATATAACTATGTAACATGTATTTAAGCATACAAAATGAGTTGTAACTGCAAAAAGGAAATCGCATATAAATTGATATAAGACCGATTCCAAAATGAGCAAATGAAATAAAAATCGACAACAACAAATAAGCGGCTGTGTGTGAAAACTTAATTGCGAACCATATTAAACACGTCAGCAAACCAACAACACAATACATAATAAAACAAATATGAATGCGGATGTCGAGTATACTACACTAGAGGATACCCTGTTCAGGTAAAAATAACATTTATTTATTTATAATATTATTATTTTATTTTATTCAATGCTGAATCCTTTCTAACTCTATAAGCATTATTTTATTTTAATTCAGTCTATAATCAAGGGGTAGTTTACTTTGCATCCCCTGGCTTTTAAATCTCTGTTTACAGGGTACAAGCGCATCACATTAATAAACAATTAGTCGCTCTACAAAGTGTGAGGTAACTTCGAAACGATTCAACTGAGAATTGCGACCGCATTTTATTTGTTATGCCATTTAATTTATTCATTTTTTATTGAACCTTTCCAAGTTATTGAAAATTTACAACAAAAGGAAGAAAAGTGTAAAATAATAATAAAATTTGTCATTTTCAATTTAATTATTGTTTTACATGCGAGGGGCGTGGCCGATCACTTTCATGCATTTTTCATTACAGTTGTTCAATTTTTAATAATAAATTGAAGTGCAACGAATTGTTTTCAGGTTGCCATGGTTAATAACAAAGTGTGGACGGGTTTCGGATTAAAAATAGAAAAGCAAACAAAGAGAGGAAAAGCGATAAAGAATATAACAGCAGTCAACAAGTGTTTTATTTATTAACATAAATAAAATATACATAATTTTAATGAATAGAGTAAAATAATGTGCAAAGATTTCTTCTTAATTTGAATATAAAACTAAGCAACAAATAGAAAACGAAACGGAAAATCCCCGTAGAAAATCCTCTTCTCAGCTTTGAGAAAATTTTAAAGCATGAAAAGTCATAAGCAAACATTTTTCTATACACAGTCTAAATTGATAAATTTAATTTCTGTTATTTAAAAAATAACTTGTTTTCAGAAAGCAGCACAACGGATAAGTTAATAAATGCATTCGTGGAGCTCTTAAAGGACATTGAGATAGACAAGTTTTTCCTTTGCTCACTTATTAAAAGGTTAGGCTAAGGATCCAAGCAAATGCGGAAATTAAATTGCAAAAATAACGGCACTATTTCGAGTGTTTTTATTTGTGTTGCATTCTTTGGCTGATGGAAAAACAAGGACCACAGAAAGCGCAGCAAAAGAAATAAAGGAAAGCGAAGTACGAAATCAGCTTGAAATCGCGACACAAGATGTCAATTTCATTACGAGAAAGGACGACGGCGAGGACAGCGCACAGGACTCATCTGCATAAAGGGGAAATTATTTTTACTACCAGTTGGTAGCAACTACAACAACAACAACAACAAAAACAACAAGCAACTAAATGGCAATTGGAATCGCAGCTGCTTGGACAAAGTTTCCGACGCCAAAAAAAAAACAAAAAAAATATAGAAAAAAACTTGAAATTCACAAAAAAAATGGAAAGAAAATAAAAATAAATCCCCGCCAAACGTAAAATGCCGAAATGAACTATTCACGACAATTTCCGGAATGGCAGAAGAAAAACCTTCAACTCAAAAATTTATGTAAAGCAACAAAAAAGTCAACTAAGTCAACAAACAAATACAAATGAAGACAAAATACTGGAAAAAAATAAATTATGCCCGAAAGGAACTAACAAGCGAGAGCACAAGAAAATTGGAAACTTGCACAAAATAAAAACAAAAATTGAATTATATTTATGAAAAATTCATAGAAAATACCCATTACAAAAATAACTTTCCATTAATCCACTTTCTGCACATATTTTTGTGGAAACCCCTAAAAGTATGCAGCAACTAAAGTTGCAGCTTCCTTGCGCCTAACGGCAGGCGAAAGTGGGCGTGGCACGCGCAGCGTGCTGCAAAGTTTTGTGCGGAACATGTTTGCCATACTTTTTATCTGTGCCCAATTCTTTATGCGAGCAGTTTATTAAAGGATGCGAACAACAGGCAAGAAGTG